>JAJPUD010004461.1:0-196573 GCA_023553655.1 Myrmecobius fasciatus
TAACCTTCTCCGGAGTTCTTTCAAGGTAGATCTTTTATAGAAGTGCGTTGTAGTCCAAATGCTTGGCGAGGACCTCACTCAGAAACCAGTTTTAAGGCTTACTTTGTCTGGGTTTGAGGGAATGATGGAGGGAGTTCACAGAGAAAGCTGTCCGCAGTTCGCCATCTTGGCTCCGCCCCGCCAGTTTTATTTTTCAGTGAATTGTTGTCTTTTTCCAATTCACCAATTTTGTTTTTCAGTGAATTGTTGTCTTTTTCCAATTCACCAATTTTAGTTTTCAGTGAATTTTTTTCTTTTTCCAATTCACCAATTTTGTTTTTCAGTGAATTGTTTTCTTTTTCCATTTCACCAATCCTAGTTTCCAGTTTTTGATATTTCTGTTGTACTGATCTCAATTTATTTCCCCATTCTTTTTCTAGCTCTCTTTTGAGATTCTTAATGCAATCTTCCAGGTAAGCCTTCTGGAAGGGAGACCAACTTATATCCACCTTTGTGGCTTCATCTGGGATTGTTTTCAGAATCTCAGGATCTGGGGACTGTTCTATTTTTTCTCCGTAAAAGCTGCCTATGGTGAGAGCTCTCTTCTGCTTCTTGCTCATGATTTAAAGTTGAGGTATGGGTCACCAGCAGAGAATACTGCAACAGTTTGTATTTTCCCTGGGGCAGTTTGCCAATTTGACTTCCGGTCTGAGGCTGGTCGGGCTAGATCTGCGCTAGGTCCACATTTTCAGTTGCTCTCGATCCACCCTTTACCAAAGGCAGATCTGCCAAAGCCCTGCCCGCAAACACAGCAAAGTGGCCCAGGCGTCTCCCAGGGGCTTCTTGGGTGCCTAAAATCTGCCCCTCTATCGCAGCCCTGACTTCCTCCCTGGCTGGAGTCTGATCACGACCAGCGGCCGATTTCCCCTGAGGCTAACCTTCTCCAAAGTTTTTTCAAAATTGATTGTTGATAGAAGTGCGTTGTAGTCCAAGTGTTTGGTGGAGCCCTCACTCCAAAACCAGTTTGGAGGCTCACTTTGTCTGGGTCTGAGGGAAGGTCTCAGGAGTTCACAGAGAACGTTGTCTGCAGTTCGCCATCTTGGCTCAGCCCCCCCCCCATATTTTTTTAAAATAATAATATTTCATTATCTTCATATACTACAACTTGTTCAGTCATTCCCCAATTGTTGGGCATCTACTCATTTTCCAATTCTTTACTACCACAAAAAGAGCTGCTACAAAGATTTTTGCACATGTGGGTCCTTTTTACCCCTTTAAGATTTCTTTGGGATACAGACCTAGTAATGGCACTGCTGGGTCAAAGTTTATGGCCCTTTGGACAATGCATTAGGGTCCTTCTGAGTTGTTTTAATTTGCATTTGTCTAATCAATAGTCTAAAGATATTATTTACCACTTATTAGTTTCTTGATCATTTAAGCCATTCTATTTATTATTAGAACTAAGTATTGCTTCCAAATTCATGAGGGAGTTAAACTGAAACACTTGAAATTTACAGATGATATCAAGTGATATGAGTAAACCCCAAAATACATTAAAAAGCTTTTTAAACTCATGGAATATTTAGTGATACAAAATGTCATTTGGACTCCATAAGTAAAAATTCTTGACATACTAGGAAAGATGGTGACTGAAAACTCAGAGCTTGAATCTAGAAGTCATAATGGATTATTATACCTATACCACAATCTTCTCTAGGCAAGACACAGTGAGCATAAAAAATACAAAACTGAAATACCACAGTTGAGTACTTTATGGGATTTTTCTGGCATTCTAAATTCAAAACAATGGCAACAACATTCATTAAACCAAATTAAAACATAGGCATGTCTGTCCAAATATACACTTTCAGTTATGCAAAGTGAATCATGGAACAACTAGGCATAGTGGACTTGGAAACAGAAAACTCATCTTCCTGAGTTCTAATCTGGCCTCAGACTCTTACTAGCTGTGTGACCCTGGGCAAGTTATTTAAGTCTATTTGCCTTAGTTTCCTCATCTGTAAAATGAGCAGTATCTTTGCCAAAAAAAACATTTCAAAATAAGATCACATTGCATCAATAAATTATCAGAATTTGAGTCAATTTTTTTTAAACAAACAAAAAAAAACTTTGGGAGGCAAAAAAATGACAATTGCAAAATAAAAAATGATATCGTGAAATCACAAAGAAACAGAACTAGGAGAACAACTCCCAGATAAGTTGGGAATTACTGCTCTAAAAGATCTAAGAGAAGTTTGGGAGGAAGTGACTGACTGCTTTGGACTAAGCAGCTTTTCACTCCCACTGATGGGTTGTCTCTGGTGAAAAGAGGCAGCAAGGGTGAGAGTGAAAGCCAGGCCATCATCTAGCACAAGGAACTTGGCAGTGAACCCAGACAGGACTACAGAAAAGCATGATGGGAAGAGAATGAGATCACAAGATTTGGCAGTAAGGAAAGGGCAGCTCCAGTGCACACAATTACACAGGGGTTGACGCTGGCTCATATTTTGGCCTTTTACCCAATAAACAGGAGATTAGTTTTTGTTGCTGTAGTTTTTTACTTTTAGATAATCATATCCTTGAATACAATATTTTAGTTTATTTCTCTAATCCAAGTGATTGGATAGGTAATAATAAAAGCTAACATCTAACAAGTATTTATTATGTCTCTGGTATTTTTTCCCATTTTATTATTTTTATTTTTTATTATTTCCTATTTACAAATGAGAAAACGGAGGCCCAGGGAAGCCAAATGACCTAGTCAGGGTCACACAAGCAGGTAGTCTCTGGGGCAGGGTGAGAGTGAAGGTCTTATTCACTCAAAACATGAGCACCATGTACTAAGCTTCCCTCCATCCCTTTAACCTCTGTAACCTCAAAGTAAAAGGCTTGGGATTTTGATCTGGTCTGCTACATTTGCCTTTTTAAGTTTTAGGTAAAGACATGCCTCTAAAACCAGACTTGTTGTCTTACTACTGGACTTTCATGACTGGAAGCGAGAGTGAGACTGATGACTTTGCAAATCCCTTCCTCACTTAAATCCGATTCATTTGCAAATCAAGACATCCCTCAATGATGACATTGATTCTCCCTGAAAACTAAGAACAAATAACAACAACAATGGCAACCTTGAAGGTCAGATTCTAGGATAGATGTTACTACCAAACTTGCAGAGAAGTCTTGAGGAGCCAGAGTACCTGTTGAGCCCAAGGGAAACTGTATTTAAAACTTGGTAGAACTGTGCAATATGGGAATTGAGTTGAGTTGTAAATCTAATCCTCTTCCTCTCCCTAGAGACCATAATGAAACAAGAGGGGATTATGCCTGTCCAGGTATTGTGGGATTCAAACTTAATTCAAATCTAAGCTCTGCTGACTCCAACCAAGTATAATTGACAACAGAAAATGCTATCTTGGAGAGATGGGAAGAATTTTTTTTTAAGTAGTGACAGGGGATGATGAGGAGCTGAAGCAATATTTTTATGTAGATGATTAACTGATTATAATTTATATTGAATGTCAATAGCCCTGTAAGATCTCTAAGAGCTACTACCATTTAAAATTTAATATACATTGTAAAAGAAAAAAAGTTCTACAGAATTGAAGTTCAATGTTTTATGTATGATCTTTTTTCATATAGTAAAATGTTCATTCACAAAGTGAAATGTTTATTCATGATTATTAAGTTCATAGTAAAAAAGAGAGAGAAAAAAAACTAAAAAAATCACTGAGAATTTCTACAATCTATACTCTGCCTCATCAGCAACTGTCAACCCAAAATACCTTGATTTCCAGAATTGTAGGGGGTCTTCTCAGCTGGAAGAAGTTAGATTCTTTGTAATAAAAGGTCTTATTGAAACCATTGAAAGCCCAAGCAAAGATTTCTATTTCAGAAACAGAATGATTTCTGTCTAGTCCATTACTTGCAAATGGCTTTGAATATTTCTCACATACACAAAAAATGGGGAGAACAATGAAATTGAAAAATAACATAGAATGGATGTTAAGGCATCTCAAAATCCTCTTTCTAGCCCTCAAGTTTTATTAATAAAAGTTCTGCTTTTTTATTTTTTTTCTTTCTTTCCTTTTCTTTCTTTTTTTTCTTTCTATTATCCTTTCTATTTTCTTTCTATATTTTTATTAGAAATTTATTATTATTAGAAATTTATACAAGTAAAATCTATTTTTATATTACTAGAAATAATATTTATATTATCTTTCTAATTTAATATAGTATATACTACACTATATATAAGTATATAAAATTATATATAACATTAAATATATGTATATACATCTGTATATATGTATATGTAAAATGATTCAAGGGTCAAGAATTAATTTTGCTACTTACATCTTGAAAATGATGTTTTAGACATAAGTCTTGCACCACTGGCCAATGAACTCCAGAAAATAAACACCTTTATTCAGGAAATATTCAAAGCTTTCAAGTTAGGGAGTGTTAATAATAAAATAATCCCACCACCCAGCTGGAGAGAGGCATCCCACTAGCCTGTTCTTTTTGCTTTAAGGGTCCCCTTCTAGGGTTTATGGATGGCAGAGAAGTAAATGAGCAGCCTGGTGAGTTTGTCATGAAGCTTTACCATATAAATAAAAGAGACACTGAGAATGGAAATTACATTATTTTTAGTGCTGTGTTAAAGGGAAAGGTCAAGTTAACCCCTTAAGAATTCAACGAGCGACATGATGTACTGTGTGTCCAGCAAAGCAATCCCCGTATGGCCCTTCTGGACATCTGGTGTAAATCATCCATCTTTTTGCTCCATTAAAATCAATGGCACCTCATTAAAGCAGCTCAGCAGCTAAGCGAGCACATTATTTGGCTTTCAAGGAGTTAACGGAAATAGCTATAGGGATCAGGGCGGCTTTTGGCTTCAAGTGTTCATAGTCACTCAGACAAAGGGGCCAGTTAAACCATTTCAAGAAGATCTACTTTCCCTGTCAAGGCTGGAAAGGTATAGCCATTTTTGAAATGGGATAGAAAAAAATCATCGCTCTCTCCCGCAGCCCCTCATATTGCTAGCAATTACATCTTTTGGGGTCTGTTAATTCTCTGGTCAGTAACAGTGCTGTCAAATATACCTCAACCCTGACCTGAAAGAATCACCGAGTGGCTAAGAGGATATTTCAGCTGAGCCAGATGAGTATTTTGAAATGTTCCACAGCAGTGACCCCAATCACTCAGTCTGCAGGATGAGGGGAGCTGAGCATCTTGAATGCAGAGCTATCTACAGCATCTTCTACCAAAGAAAGCAGCTTAGGGACACAGAGGGTCAGAGCATTTGGCTTTGCCTGGGCCCCACAACTAGTGTGGTCATTCTCCAGCCTTCTACTACTTGCATTTTCACTCCCTTGAAAAGGATTAAGAAAGACATGACAACATTTTCATAAGCCCCATTTCAGGCATTTTAAAAATTGCCTTTTAAGAGCTGATTTTACCTAAAGAGGAACCACCATAGCTGAAAATAATTCAAGACAAAATATGAAATATAGGCAGGCTTGACAGTCCCAGAGTTTTGTGAAGTATTCCAGACATGATATTTTTAGCAAGATATATCCTGACTCAGTTTTCAATAAACAAAGTAGTATCTCCTAAAAGCTTTTCTTCACCACCATTTTTCCCTTCTCAAGTGAAATTAATGGTGCCTGTATAACAGCTTACCTCATCAATTCCAATAATCAATTGATTCAGGGAAGAAATTCAGTTAAACCAATTTTCTGATGGTAATGAACCCTTGATGTCATCAATATGGTTAATCAAGTGGTCAAAAAGATACAGCCACAGTCCCACATTTTTGAACAATTTTCAGAGAAGATGCCCTCTCCCAGTCCCACCTCTAGCATGGATCCTCTCATCTGTCAGATACTGATACCTTTGGATCCCTTTGTGAATTCTACTTTCCTTTCAAGATCTACAGACATCATTATTTGGACTGGTAACCTGAGAGAAACCTTTATTCAATAAATAAGATCATTTCAATGATTAGGGAGAAAAACACAACACTTTGTAGTTGTCATGATAATGGATGGCATCTATATAGTCCTTTCAATTTGGTAAAGTGCTTTAAAAACATCTCATTTGACACTCACAACAACCCTAGAAGAAGGGTGATATTTTTATCTCCCATTTTATAAATAAGGAAACTGAGACAGAGATAAATTTTAGTGACTTGACCAAGGTTAAATAGTCATTAAGTGCCCAAGATAGGTTTGGAACTAAAGACATTCTGACTCCAGGTCCAGCACTCTATTCATTGTAGCACTTAACTGATATTGATATATAAATTGGGTATCAAATAGATTGAGAATTTGTAAAATAATATTTTTCTTAAATTACTCTCTATTTTACTTATGCTGTCTACCAAATAAGATTACTCCTAAGAATAATTATGAAGAAGGCAAAAATAACTTTGGACACCCTCCAATCTCTACCCTCCATATTCTCCCTTCCCTACACAGTGCCCTTTATAGTGCCTTACAGAGCACTATCTAATTTATGCTCCAGGCTATTTATCTTTATTACCAAGTACTCAGAACAAATTATATAGCATAGCTAGATTGAGTGGTAGATAGGCCATTGGGCCTAGAGTAAGCAAGATTTATTTTCATGAGTTCATATCTGGCCTTATTATCTGTGTTATCCTGAGCAAGTCACTTAACTCTATTTATCTCAGTTTCCTCATCTGTAAAATGAACGGGAGAAAGAAATGGCAAACTGCTCTACTCTTTGTCAAAAAAAACCCCAAATGGAGATTGTGAAGAGTTGGACATGACTGAAATGACTCAACAACCCTCAGAACTATCTATCATCTGAAAAGTATCTGAAAAGCAATAACTACTACTACTATTGCTACTACTGCTGCTGCTACTATTTTTGCTACTACTACTATTGTTGTTGTTTAGTATACTGCCTATTACTCTTACTACCTATATTAAACTCCACAATGTTCTAGGAACTATGCTAAGAGTTTTATAATTATCTCATTAGCCTGCACAACAACCTGGGAGGTAGATGCTATTATTATCATTACCATTTTAGAGTTGATAAAACTGAGGCAAATAATGATATGCTGCAGATCATATAGTTAATTAATGTATCTGAGGCTAGATTTGAATTTGTATCTTCTTAATTGCAGGTTCAAAATTCTGCCTATTGTATCACCTACTTGTCTTTAATACTTATCATTATTATTGCTATTATTGTCAACAGCTTTAGATTTCAATTAAGAAACCCTGAGTTCAAATTCTGACTTTGTGACTTATCTGTATGATCTGTATGAACAATTTATTTTAACACTCAAGGCTCTGAATTTCCTAACCTAAAAAATGAAGTAGTTAGACCAAATGTTCTCTTATGGACTTTTCAACTCTCTCTCTCTCTCTCTCTCTCTCTCTCTCTCTCTCTCTCTCTCTCTCTCTCTCTCTCTGTTGTGTGTGTGTGTGTGTGTGTGTATATATATATATATATATGTACATATATATACACCTATTTCTCCCTATATATGTATGTATATATATATATATATATTTCTACTATAATCCTATAAGAATATATTTATACATACTTTAAAATTTACAAGCCTTTTTTTTCATATTTTAGTGGAAAAACTTGGAGTCAGAACACTTCAGTTCCAATGTTGATCCCACCAATTACAAGTTAAATGGCCTTCTGCAAGCCATTGAATCCTTTCAATCCTCAGTTTCCTTATCTGCAAAATCGGGACAATTACCTAAATTACATACCTCAAAACAAATGTCACTATTATTCATTTTTAAAACCTAAAGAGGGCAGCCCTTTTTGTAGTGGCAAGAAACTGGAAATTGAAAGGATGCCCATCAATTGGAGAATGGCTGAATAAATTATGGTATATGAATGTTATGGAATATTATTGCTCTGTAAGAAACGACCAACAGGAGGATTTCAGAGAGGCCTGGAGAGACTTGCATGAATTGATGCTGAGTGAAATCAGCAGAACCAGGAAAACATTATACACAGCAACAAGACTATACGATGATCAATTCTGATGGACATGGTTCTCTTCAACAATGATGTGATTCAAACCAGTTCCTATTGTTCAGCAATGAAGATAGTCATATACATCTAGAGAGAGGCCTGTGGGAACTGAGTGCAGACCACAACACAGCATTTTAACGCTTTCTGTGAATATCTCTATGCATTTTGTTTTCCTTCTTAGGTTGTTTTTTCTTCTTCTCTTTCTAGATCTGATGTTTCGTATGCAGTAAGATAACTGTATAGATATGCATACATATATTGGATTTGTCATATAATTTATCCTATTTAGCATGTATTAGATTACCTGTCATCTAGGGGTGGAGGGTGGGGGGAAGGAGGGGAAAAGCTTGGGAAAAAAAAGTTTTTGCAAAGGTCAATGTAGAAAAATCACTCATATGTTTTGTAAATAAAAAGCTTTGTTAAAAAAAAAAAAAACTAAAGAGGTAAGTTGTATTATTATCCCCATTTTTAAAATGAAGATGGGGTGCTTCAGAGAATAAGTAACTTGTCCAGAGTCAAAGAGCTAATAAGTGGTTAGAACTAGAACTCTTACCCAAGATTTCTGAATTCAAATTCAGTGTTCTTTTACTATGAGTATCTAATAACCAAATTATTACGCTACTTCATTTTGAAGTATATATTTTTAACACAGAAACCTTGAGTATCATCATTCCCTCAATTCAAAGAAGTAGACAGTTAATGCTGGAATTTTGAATACCTTAGCAAGGAAGAGGAAGCTATATATAGGGGTGAATGTTTATATCACAATCTAGAAGAAGCAACTCTATACATATTCTAAAAATGTATAAGACCAGCCAGTCATGTAGTCACTATCGTTGAAGAATCAACAAAAGATAAGGAAGTTTCTTGAGAATAAGGAAAGTTTATTTGTGCCATTTAAGTTTTGTTGTTGTTTTTAAAAAATTTCCTTTTAGAATGGTCTAAATCTTAATCCTTGTTATTTTTTTCAAAGTATGCCTCAGAGATTGACTCTCTCTATAAATGTAATCTCTAGTGCACTGATAATGAATACTTATTTGTACAAGCTCTGCTTTCAGAGCTTTAAAAGTCCTTTAAAAAGAAATTTGTATTTGTCTAAGTAAGTACAGGGAATAAAAATATTATCTGGGTTACAGAATGCTTCAGAGCAGAAATTAGAATTATTAATATTATAGATAGATGGATAGATAAATCCAGACTTGTAATATATGTATGTACACATATACATATTGTACAACTATAGATATGTCTAGATAAAGATTATATAGATATAGGTGTGAGAACTAGATGGAGAATTCATTGTGTATCTTTATGTCATGTATGTTTACATGTGTATATATATGTATATACTCACACAGATAGTTATATATTTATCTATAGATAGATAGATCTAAACATTTGGATAGTCTGGATCAATTTAGTATGCATGTGCACATATAGTACACATGTATGTGTAAATATACATACATGCACCCATATCATAATATGTATATGTATATTGTGTGGAGGTAGCTAAGTGGCTCAGCAGATAGAACACTGGACCTGGAGTCGGGAAATCCTGAATTCAAATCCAGCTTCAGACACATAGCTCTGGGACCCTGCACAAGTCACTTAATCCCAATTGCCTTGCAAAAAACAACAACAACAAAAAGAATATCTCATGGATAGTAATGCTATGTGATGGTTCATGGGGTCATGAAGTATTGGACATAACTGAACAATATAAAAACAACCAAATATTGTATATGAGCATACGCATGCACACATGTTTGTCTATGTGTGTATATGAAAACATTTAGGTGGTCTGAACTAATTGCCTTATGATAGTATTTCAGGCAGTCAGTCAGTTAGTCAATAAATATGTATTAAGTCCCGACCATGTGCCAGGCACTGTGCTAAATGCTAAGGATTCAAAGATAGGCAAATAATTCCTGCTTTTCTACATTTCACAATCTAATGGGAATACAATTTGCAAACAATTATATTCATACATATACATACATGCACACACATATGTATATATACAATATACACATACAAATTGAACATGTAATTGAAAATAATCAACAGAAGGAAGGCATTAGCATTAGCAAAAGCTTTTTTTTTTTTTTTTCCCTTTGCAGACTCTTCAACATTTCCAGGAAAGCCAGGAACTGGAAATGCAGAGAGAGAGAGAATTCCAGACATGGGCAACAACCAGTTAAAATGTTCAGAGGTGGAAGATGGAATGTAGGATGCAAGGCACAGCAGAGAGATTGAGATCATTGGATCACATTGGGTGGAGGTGAGTAAAATATAAGACTGAAAAGATAAGAGCAACTACTTTATGAAGGTCTTTTAAAAGCCAAAAAAAAAAAAAAATCTTATATTTGATCTTGGACCATCTATATAAATGTATAAACTAGATTTTTTTAAGTTGTTCTATAAAGTATCTAGTCATAGAATATTAGGACTGAAAAGAAACATAAAGGCCATTTAGTACAACACCCTAATTTTACAAGATAAAACTAAGGTCTAGAGAATATAATGGCCTGGTTTTAAAGATAAAGTCCCACTCCATCCCTTTCTGGTGCTCCTTCTGTATCACATCATGTTCCCTTTGTAACAAATGAACCCACATTTTTCTTAAATAATATTCTTTGTCAGTCCTTTTTTCCCATTGGTTATCCCTTCCTAAAGGAGTTTGAGGCAGTTGTAGTTAGATGGAAAGAACACTGTCTAGAATCAGAAGACCTAGGTTTCACTTGGAATGAACTGAAACTTACCATTGTGAGAAATACTGAAAAATTAAGTTTCCAAAGAATGTTGTAAGCTTTAAAGTAATGTAAGATACCATCTGTAAATACCACTCACCAATGGGTTCTGAGAATATGAGAAATTAAGGAAGGTTAGGTTTCCACAGAACAATTAAGTTTCAATCTCTCAGAAACCATGAGCAAAGAATTGGGGAATTAGGAAGACATGGGTAGACTCAGCCAATCAGAGAGAGTCTTGTGCCTTTGAAAAAAAGTAACTGGCATTACAAACAATTCATCCCTAATCTTTTTTTCCCCTTGCAATATAAAATTTTCTTTCTAGCCTTTCAAAAGGTTGGTTCTGTTTCTGGCCACCTCAAAATATTACGGTTCCTACTAGAAACAAGCACAATTTTTGAAAGAGAGTCAACTTCCACAAGATTTCCAGGAAGCATAAGCTTGCTTCCTGTTTGGATTGGGTAAATTGGAGACATTCAAGTCCGTTTTTAGGAAGAATTTCAGAATTTCTTTTTACTAATAGGAAAAAAAAAGAGAGAGGCAAATTTAAGACTAAAAGTGTTTCAGTACCATTTTCCATTCTCTGTACCCCATGCACTTACACTATCTCCTCCAAAGAAAATATGTTTCAAAGGAGAAGGAGAAGCTTGCAAATTACAGTGTATACTGAACATTCCAGATTAAAGACACATGACACATGAGCTGGTTTTAAATACAAAAGGTCAGGCTAGAAAGTGTAACTTTTAGGTAATTCATCCCTAGAAATGCTATCAGACTACTGTTACCCTGGAGGAGACACATGCAAAAAACCTGCAGGCTGTGCCATATGGGCTTTGATGTGGATTTTTTTTTCCTTCTGTAAAAATGTAACTTGAAAGAAATGACTAACTTTACCTCTGAAAAATGATCCTACCCTATTAAGCAGCAGACAAGGCTAAAAGTTTAAAACAAAATTTAGGGGGTAAGGGTAGGGAAGAGAGGGGAGGGAAACAGCTGTAGAAGTTGACCTAAAAATTCAGCAGATCCTGCCAAGACATGTGACAGTGCTTAACTTGCATCAAGTTGGGATTCTCCTCAGAGACCTTGCCTGATGTTACCAAAAGTCAATCTCCAATAAGTACAACAGGAGAATCCAAATCAGGCATCTTCTTGTAGTGGGGATTCAGACTCTTTATGAACTCTGGAGTGTTGAAGGTTTAATTACGCAGTAAAACAAGGGAAATACATCATACAGTAGAAGTAAATGAATGGGAACATCAGGAAAACATGTTTCTCTGTAAGTCATTTGGTCACATGATTTCTACCCCATTTCCTTCTCCTAATGTCATAATTGTTTTATTACTTTGCCCTGAGAGACTTTGGACAGAAAGGTGAAAACTCCCACTACTTCCTCCACAAAACTCCTATAATGTACCCCATTTCCTCAAACACCTTGGAACTGTGTGGAGACTTTGTGATATTTCTTGAGGAGATAGGACAAGAAGCCATTTACCATCTTCAAGTGTTGCAAAACCAGGAGAATGCAAAAGATTTTGTGGAGTGTCTCCTTAATACTTCCTCTACTACCACATCCTTTATGGACTTCAAGCCATTGAAACACTGAGCTACGGAAATCCAGATAGAAATATTTCGGGAAGTAGCACAAGCTGGTGTGGGTTGAATGTTTAAAAGCTGGAAGCAGACTCCTGGGCATTCCTTAGCACAGTGCAGACACTATATACATGCTTATTCCTTTCTGCTTTCCTTCCTTTTCCTTCCTTTGGAACATTGCAACATAGATTTTGAGCTAGAAGGGACCTTACTGACCATTTAGTCCAAACCCCTCATTTTATAGATGAGGAAACTGACTCCCAAAGAGTTGAAAACATTTGTTGGAGCATTGCCAAATTCTACCTCCAAAAAACTTTCTACCACTCCTCTTCTTTTTGAAAGAAAAAAAAAAGATACCTTTTGTTTTGAACATCACCTTTGATGAAGATATAAGAATATAATCCACTCACAGCCAATGATCACCTGCTATTTTTTAAAGAGAGAAAAGCAATTTAGCAAAACTAAACAACATATGAGTGATCTAACAGTATATAATCTCCTATCTTTAAAGAAAAGGATTTCATTTTTTCAACCTTTCTTTAGGACCACTGTGGTCATTAGAGTTAAAAAAAAAGAATTGTATTGAATTTTTTAGTCTTTCTGTTTACATTATTGTAGTAATTATGTATGTTGTTTTTCTGGTTTTGCTTACTTTTCTCTTCATCAAGACATGTTTTCTTGTGCTTTTCTGAATTCTACCTATTCATCATTTTTAAGGGCATAGTAATCCATATAACATAATGTGTTGAATCACAAACCAATAAATGAGCATATATTTAGTTTCTAGTTCTTTGTTACCATAAAAAGTGCTGCTATGAATATTTTGATTGTGAATGAGCCCTTTTCTTCTTTCTTTGATCTCTTGAGCGAATCTCCAGATCAAAAGGTAAGGACATTTTACTTTAACTTTTTAAAAATATTTTTCTAAAATGCTTTCCAAATGTTCGGGCTAATTCACAGTTCCACCAAAAGTATGAATCAGTGTACCATCTTTTCCTTAAAAAACAAATAAATAAAACAAAAACAAAAACACTAATTGTGAACCTAACACTCTATATGCTTTGGTATACTTCTGTATTACCTCTTAGGACAGCTAGATGGCACAGTGGATAGAGTGCTGGGCCCAGAGTCAGGAAAATTCATCTTCCTGCATTCACATCTGGCCTCACACACTTACCAGACAACCCTAAGCAAGTCATTTACCTCTGTTTACTTCAGTTTCCTCTTCTATAAAATGATCCAGAGAAGGAAATGGCAAACCACTTCTGTATCTTTGCCAAGAAAACCCAAATGGAATCAGCGTTGGAAACTGAAAAAAAAAAAAATAGAACAATATTACTTCTTAGTCAAAGATGATCTGTGTTTCTGCTCTATGGTTGAGTAAATACATTAATAACACCCTAGTGTTGTTCTTATTGTTTTTCTAGTTCTATATCTCTGACATTTTTCATCTATTGTAGTAATGACCCAAGAAACTTTAATCACTTTATTCTATTCTTTATTAGAAAAATATGAGGTAGTCAAGTCAATAAATATAAGACAAATAAATAATCATAGTAATCAAAAGTTTTTGAGTCAGAATGAATTTTCATATGTGATTTGGTCTAATCTCCATCTGAAACATTAATCTTTGCTATGATACCTCTGATGAGTAGATGTCCATCCATACAGGCTCTGTATAAACACTTCAAGTGCCAGGAAACTCCCTACCTTACAAGACAGCCCATTCCATTTTGGGAATGATAGTTCTTTCTTATATTGAACTAAGATATGCCTTCCCAGGATTTTTAGCCACTGATGATATAATACCTGAAAACTTTGGACTTTCAGAAGTAACAAAATAAATGCTAAGCTAATTCTTTTCTATAAATAATATTTAATTTCTTTTTTTTTTAAACTAAGGACTTCACTTTTTTCTCTTCTTTTTTGTTCTACTTCTGAACTTCTAGAGAGAATCGTTAGGGTTATTTTCATTTGCACAGGACATATATAGCCCAATCCATATCTGACCAAGAACCCCCTACAACATTCAAGTTTCTGGTGGAAGTGAAAAAGACTCTACTACTTGCCAGGTGACTTTTAGATAGCTCTAATTATTAGACTAGTTTTTACTTCTATTGAGCATAAATTTACCTCTGAACTTCCCATAATCATTCTTAGCTCTGCTCACTGGAGACAAAAAATTAATTATCTCTTTTCTATAACAAAGTCTTCAAATATTGGACAATCATGTGCCTCTATCATACCTTGAAAACCTAAATCTTCCCATATACTTATTCTTGTATGCTTGATCTCAAAGACCTTCACAACCTTGGTCCTTCTCCACTGCTTCCTATCCAGCTTTAAAAAATAATACTATATGTTTGTTTTCATAATTATCACTATTTTAAAAAATCAGTACCAATCCTTTAATGATTATTGACTTATGACATGGTTTAAAATCTGGTACTGATAGATCCTTTTTATCACTTTGTTTTTCATTATTATTTTTGAACTTTTTTTTTTACATGAATTACATTACCAAAGGAAAATCCTTTGGTAGTTTGATCAGCATAGTACAAGTTAAGTCAGTTAATTTAGGTAATATTGGGTTAGATTTTTTTTATTATTATTATATTGACTGAATCCACCTATGAGCAATTATTTCTCCAATTATTTAGTTCTGTTTTTATTTCTGCAAAGGCTTTTAAAAAGCTGGAATCACAAAGTTCTTGGGTTTGTCTTAGCAGATATATTCCCAGAAGTTTCTTATCTTTCATAGTTATTTTGAATTGAATTTCTTTTTCTGACTCTTTCTGCTGAGCTTTGTTGCTAATATACAGGAATATTGGTAATTTGTATATATTTATTTTATATGCAGCAAATTTGCTGAATTTATTTAGTTGTTTTGATTGATTTTATGGTTGATTCTTTACTTTCTGGCTTTTCATTGTTTTCTCCAGAATATAGGACTCAAGCCTAAACATGATAGTCTGGATTTGGTTTGACTAGAACAGAATACAAAAAGGGTTTTGTTTTGTTTTTTAGGTTAGCTATGAATCTGAGTGGTGTGCAAAACTTAAATGTTCAAGTTATGACAATGGGAAGTACTGACACATGTCTTTCAACTCCATTTTTGTTCATAAAGCAACACTGAGGGTAACTGAATGTTTAAATGAGTTACAGCAAAGACTGGAATGCTATTGGAATATACAGTAACAAGCCATTCTTCAACTAAATACCTTAGGACATAGACAAATAAAGTTCTAAGTAAGAGAAATAGATCAGAAAATAGGTCCAAGCAAAGGGCATGCAAGATTTTCCCCCAAAAAAGAAAAGGACAAAACATTTAACTATAGACACATGCCATAGAAAAACCTATTTGCTAAAATTCTACTATCTACTGATACCTCTCTCCACCTTCTACCCCTGGCCAATAGTATTGTTATTACATTATAACCAAATAAAAGTAAAGCCTAGGAATTCTACTTATAGAATCATGATTTCAGGATATGAAAGACTTTAAGAATCACCTAATCTACCTTTAATACTTTACTTTTACTTTATTTTACTTTACCTTTACTTTACCAATAAGAAAATTGATATAAAGTGAGTTTTCCAAGATCAAATATGGAGTAAATAGCAAAACTAGGATTGAAAACTTACATTATCCAACTCCAAATTGAGTACTCATACTAATACCCTGTTGTTCAGCTAATTTATAACACATATAACATTGTACCTGTGAAACTGACCTGCCAGCATGTTTTCATGGAACAAATTAGTAAAATTATTTGAGATATACAAATATCCCAAGGAATAAAAGGGCTTTGCAATTGTAAAAATGGGAAACCCCCTATAGATATAAAAGGTTGTTAGTTCCTTGTTAAGAAAGACAACATATGTATTAGAAATAGATTTCAAAAAGGGCAAGGATAAAAGCAAGGTATATATCTATGTGAAAAAAACAGATTCAAAATGTTTTCTATGGAATTTACCTACTATATACAAGAAGCAGCTTATCATTGTGCATAAGAGTTGTCTTAGAGGCAGGAAGACCCAGGTTTAAGCCTTTTCTCTACTACTTATTGGTTGTGTGACCCTGGACACTTCACTTAGCTTCTCAGTACCCCGGGTAACTGTATAAGACTATAAATTGTAAAAAGATGCTGATTTCCATTGGAAGAGATAATTCCTTGGATTAATTTAATTCCAGGACCAGTTAAGTAAATTAAGTAAAGCTGATATTTTATTGTTGTTTAAAATAGACTAGATCTTTTCTTATAAGTGTAAAAAAAATGGAGGTTGTTCCTATCTTAAAACTGTAAGAAAATTTTAATTTTTTCCATCCCTATGATACTATAATGGGCTTGATTTAGAAGACTTCTCAAGGGGGTAGGCAGTAGGCTGGTTGGGATCAATGGAAGAATCAGCACACCACCCCTGAACCCATGATAAGATATCCACACATCTCTAAATACTCCTCCACCTCTCTCCCAGGAGACACAGTAGGTTTCAATCTTTCCCACCCACTTAGCAGCTATTAAAGCACTTCCAATAACCAGCCCTCCCTTCTCCTCTTCCTTTTCATGTCTTGTACAGTGGCCCTCTTTAGCATCCCAACAGTGCAGAGTGATCTCGCCAAAATGAAAAAACAAAAGCATCCTTTCCTGTGGTATCTGCCAAATCATAGCCATTTGACTGTAATTTCAGAAGTAATAGTATGTCTTAGGGCTATCATTATGGTACTTTAGGCAAGAAAATCTAAACTGGGATTTTTGTTTATGCATATGTGGGCCCTGGCTAATTTACAGCTCCAGCCACTGGGAACCCTGAAACGTCTGTTTAATGCACCCGTTCCATTTCCTAAAGGGTGACTGCAAAGTGCAGAGATTAGTAATCTTGCCATGTCAGCAAGAGCAACATGAGCTTGACCTTTCTCCATAACAGGAAGGACACTGGGCTTCAACAGTATTTTTCTGTGTGAGTTTTTTGTAGTGCATTGTAACATATTGTTGCTGTGACATCATTGCCAAGGGTTGCCACTTTAGAGAAAACATACAAATGGCCCAATAATAGGTTTCTTCATGCGTCAGTGGAAGCCGGTAAAAGGAGCTTTGTTTGTATTCTTATTGTCTGATGTGCTGGAACTGGGGTGCCTTTTTGACCCTGGTACTGTCATTTATAACCCCCTACTCCCCACAATGCTGAGAGATTGAGAGCTGGAAGAAAATACCACTTGGAACAACTCAGGGTAACTATTGTTAATAATCTGACCAATCTGGAACTTTAACAAATGGAGACTTTTCCTCTTTCAGTTTTCAGTGTGAAAGAGATTTGGATTTCAGGTTTCACTCATTCCTTTTATATACAGAATTAATCTAGACTTAGGGGACAGGAAGGCTCTCATATTGAAGTAGCCAATGTTGATTCTTGAGTCATTTGGTCAAAGTATATTGCCTCAGAGCCCCAGTAAATGTGGGGTTAATTCATGTTCACTGAAAGGCTCACAGGGAAATGAGAGGATTAATGAGCCTAATGGCTGCATAAGCACTTAGAAGACTTAGTGTTTAGACAGAGCATGGAATTATTAGTCCATAAAAATCCCTTATCAGTCTACTGATTTAGAGGTGTGACATTCCTAAACTTCTTTCCTTTATCCCCCAGGGTGTTATTATCTGTGTGACCCCAGGCAAGTTACTTAACTACACAGAGGTCTCAGTATTCTTATCTAGAAAATGGGGATAATATTAATACCTACTTCATAGAGTATGGTAAGTGTCAAATAAGATAATGTCTGGAATGCATTTTATAATATATGGAAAGGCATTAATACTTTACAAATTGTTAGCCACTATATATATATGTGTATATATATATGTGTGTGTGTGTGTGTGTGTGTGTGTGTGTGTGTGTGTGTGTGAATTACCATCCCCTGGGGAGTTGAGAGTGTTTGGCTTACAACTACAAAAGATTAGGGCTGCTTCTGACACATATTGGTTCTGTGACCATGAGCAATCCTTCCCTGAGCTCTACTTTTCTCATCCATAAACTGGGCACTGTAATTCCTGTAGGCCCTGATATGGTTATTGTAAGGTTCAAATGAGATAATGTACATAAAGAACTATAAGAATCTTGCAGACTTTGAAGTGCCAGATAAATGGCAGTTATTATTGTTATTGCAATTTTATTCTTTATGTTAGCTGGAGGTTACATAGAAATAGTTGTGAGGTGGGACAGCTAATTGGTGCAGTGGATAGAGCACCAGCCCTGAAGTCAGGAGGACCTGAATTCAAATCTGACCTCAGACATTTAACACTTCCTGGCTGTGTAACCTTGAGCAAGTCAATTAACCCCAATTGCCTCAGCAAAAAAAAAAAAAAGAAAAAGAAAAAAAGAAAAGAAAGAAAGAGTTCTGCATCAGATTGATGTCCTACTATCATTACTTGGTTTTTAGTATATGGCAAACAATTGCACAGGAGGATGAAATTATGATGGTTATTATTTTTATCCTCAACTTTTTTATAGGGTTCAAATAGAAATGGCACTGGAACAAATTGTTATCTTGCTGACACACATAGATGTATGTGTTGGTATGTATGTGTATGTTAAATATATATGAAGAAATCACATATAGGACATATAATAGCAAAATAACTTGTATAATATAGTTTTATATAACAAATGTGATTATTATTATATAACAATGCTCTATGGATGATTGTAAAGATAGATATAAGAAAGGATTTTCTAGTTGAATACAAATATGAGAAAATAAGCATCTCCTTGGTAGAGTCACAAAGACATCTTTCAGTGCATGTTTAGCAGCAGATGAAAGAAAAAGAATAATACTCAGTTGGTTATTTATAGATATATAAATTATACATATATATATATATTACACACATGATAGCTATAGATATATATATATATATATACAATTTGTAAATAAATATTTGTATATTTTCCTTCATCCTAGCATGAGCTCCTTAAGGACAGAGACCATCTTTTTCCTTTCTTTGTAACCTCACAACTTGACAAGGTGCCTGGAACTTAATAAGTGTTTCCTGAATGACTGATCCTGTACATGATTTTGATTTTTCTCTGCTAGATCTCTCTCCAACACACTTCCAAGTCAATATATTTTTAAGTTTTAATAACTTCAGAAGCACACATGTTACAAATATACAAAAATGACAATTGGAAGGGTAACTATTCATATTTTAAGATATTGATTTGATGCTTATTAAAATTCAATACAAGATACCAAGTTGTCATATATGCTGTTTTAGCAGATTTTTGAACTTTGTAAAATCTTTCATAAGCTATTGTTTGGTGACTGAAAGGATGGATTTATAATCCTAACCTTAAGATTATCCAGACAACAGGATTTTAATGCCCACATCATAGTTTTGCTATAGCCTCACAAGAAAAAGATCTGGAAGAGATCAATTTTTTAAGTGATTAAACTTAGTTTAATTTTGAATGCACATGCATAAATGTACCTTTAAGGTATGTATAATTTGCATGCTTTTGTAAATAATATTGTAGGTGATTGTTAATATGTATTTAAGGTTGGGGTAAAAAGATCTCCTCTCCTAATCCATTGGTCAAAGAAAGTATCATCCAGAAGCTGCACACTGCAAATTGACAGGGTATCTTATTTTGTTAGTCAAAATAAAAATTTACCATTTAAAATTCATATAAGTAATTAAGAAATTTAAATAAATCAACTTTCAAATGATTTCCTTTAAAGTTTATAGCATCATTTTCTTCAAATTATCAAAGTTTCAAACTGCACAAAGAACTTTTGAGACATATTCCATTTCAAAAGTTCTTTTCCCCCCCTATATTGCTTGGAATATGGATCTTAGACATGGTGACATACATTTAAAATGCTTTCCCTGATTTTTTAATGGATCAGGGTTATACCCTGACAGTTATGAGTAAGCAGGTCAGTCTATAAAAAAGATCAGTTTCAGTACAGTTGATTTGTTGAGTTGTCTAGAATGTTTGGAAGTCCATATTTGGAGTTTAGGGATTTGTCATTTGTCAATTAATAAAAAACATCTGATGTATGATTCTAGGCACCAGATTAGGCCTTGCTAGGTATTTGGTAGGTGCTAAATGTTACAGCCTGAGTGATAATGCTGCACAATTTCCACCACTTCCTTTCATAATCTATATTGATCAATTAACCCTGGACTCTTTAAATACCATTACATAATTTCTGGTGGCAATGATCTGGCTGTGAATTGCCATCATAAACCCTTGTTCCTACCAATAAATCCATATGACTCAGTCACATTAGAAAAAAGAGATGATGCTATGAACTGGTGCATACTTCTTGCCAAGTATTGTGTCAAATAATCAGAAATGAGAAAGATCACTGAATAGAGTCCCCCAGTCTTTCAACTTTTATCTCAGAGCATTGTCTACTCATGGAGTCAAACATAAAAAAGTCATACATTTTTCAAGGCTAACTTTGTCTCTGAGATATATATATATATATATATTTGGCATTTTTTTTTGTTTTTTGTTTTTTGGAGTAATTTAATAGCCTTTGCGTTTACAATTATTCAATTGGTTGTATAATATCTCTTTGCAAAAATGATACTAATCATTCTTTCAAAGAGATCAAAGCATACTTCATAATTTATTTATTCATTTATTTATTTTCCTTGAAGTGGTCAAGAGAAGACATCCAATTACCATTTTATAGGTGGAGAAAAACACCAAAATTGTCCTAGCGCTCACAAAAAGTGTTTGAGATAGGAGGGAAAATCCAGGTTATTATTTATGTGTTGTTCTGCTTAACTATCCTTAACTAGAGAGAAAAGGCTATATTTACTTCTTTTAAGTTTTCATACACACTTATTGTATTTAATAATTTCACATAAGAAATCATCCAGTATACAGTGGACTAACTTTGACTTTGAACTAAATATACTGTAGGTGTTGTCACTGAATAGCAAAGTAAGTTTCATCTACGCAGCTCAGTTTTATTATCCTGGAAGGATCTTAAAACACTGAGAAGTTTTCAAGCAAAATAGAAATACAGTTAATAATTTAGCGCAGTGGCATTCTGCTTAATTTCTTCTGAAATCTCTTACTAAAGGCTATTTCAGGGATAGTACTGAATTAGAAGTGGTTTATCTTCCATAATACATTATTTCTGCAAATGGAGAGAAATATTGAAAAAGAAAACAAAAGAACTACAGAAGAACTTAATTAATTCAGATGTGACTAATTATACTTTTTAATAATTCTACCTGGTTTGGACTAAGGTTTACTGTTGTTCAGTCTCTGAACAGAGAATTTGTGAAGGCTTTTTAGAGAAAGAAAAATTAAATTCAGATTTCCAAAAAGGAAAAGTATGAATTGAAGAAACTATACAACTGTGAACTTTATTTCAATCCCTGGGAAAATTCTAGGCAAAAACCTATTAATGGAATGTGAGAACTTGATTTAGACTACACTAATAGAAATATAAGTAATGAAAGAGAGCTCACATTATATTCTACTCCAACACAACCACAACTGGAGTATTATGTTCAGTTTGGACCATCATATTTTAATAGTAATTTTATCAAACTGTAGGAGATGAAGAATAAAGAGGGCATTTGAAAGGATACCATATGAAGAACAGTTGAAATAAGGGGAGAGTATTTATTTCACTGAAAAGAAGATTGAAAGATTGAGATCGGGGATGGAGTGAACTTGTTTTCAAATATATAAAGGATAGTTATATGGAAGAGGCATTAAATTTAATCTGTGTACCTTCTGAGGAGCAGAATTAGAATAAATAGGTGGATGTTAGAGAACTCCATTTTGTCTCTTTTTTTTTTTTTTTTTTTTTGCTGAGGCAATTGGGGTTAAGTGACTTGCCCAGGATTACACAGTTAGAAAGTGTTAAGTGTGCAAGGATAGATTTTGAACTCAGGTCCTCCTGACTTCAAGGCTGGTGCTCTATCCACTGCACTACCTACCTGGCCCAAGGGACTCCATTGTGAATCAATATAAAATTAGCTCTCTTGGAACCAGTTATCCAACAATGCCTCATGAAATAGCTACGTTATATACTTAGCAAAGTATTCAAATATTTTGCCATATTACTACTTCTACTTAGAAATATCATCAAGGAGTTTCCTACACCAGAAAGGAATTTGGACTGTATTACCACTGGGTTTCCTTTGAGTCTAAAATTCTATTGAAACAATTTGTTTTTCTTCCTTCCTTCCTTCTTTCCTTTCTTTCTTTCTCTTTCTCTTTCTCTCTCTCTCTCTCTTTCTCTCTCTCCCCCCTTCCTTCCTTCCTTTCTCTCTTTCTCTTTCTTTCTTTCTTTCTTTTTCTTTTTTCCTTCCTTCCTTCCTCCCTCCCTTCCTTTCTCCCTTTCTTCTTCCTTCCTTCCTTTCTTCTTCCTTCCTTCCTTCTTTCCTCCCTTCATTTTTCCTTCCTTCCTTCCTCCCTCCCTGCTTCCCTTCCTTCCTTCCTTCTTTCCTTCCTTCCTTCTTTCCTTCCTTCCTCCCTCCCTGCTTCCCTCCCTTCCTTCCTTTCTTGCTCCCTTTCTTCCTCCTTCCTTCTTCCCTCCCTCCCTCCCTCCCTTCCTTCCTTCCTTCTTTTCTTCTTTCCTTTCATTCCTTCTTTCCTTTCCTTCTTTCTTTTTTCAGGACATTACTGTCTTCTGGTTCTCCAATGTTTTTCCCTGATCTTCCATAATCTCTCCTTTGCTGAATCCTCCTCCAGATCACACTCTCTTCTCATAGATATTCTTCAGGGTTATGTTCTAGGCCCATTTCTTTTCTATCTCTATATTACTTCACTTGATGACCTCATGAACTCCAATGAAATTAATTACCATCTTTATATTAATGGTCAAATCTACCTTTTCTTTTCCAGTTTCTCTGCTGACCTCTGATTTTGCATCTCCAGCTAACTTTCAGATATCTCAAATGAGATGTCCAATAGAATTCTTAAACTCAATATGTCTAAAACTTAACTCATTATCTTTTTCTCTTTATCCTCCTTCCTACTTTCCCTATCACTGTAGAAGGCAACATTATCCTCCTGGTCCCTCAGGCTCACAACCTAGGAGTCATTTTAGATTATTCACTATCTCTCACCTCCTATATTCAAGCTATTGCTAAGGCTTGTTGATTTCACCTTTGCAGCATCTTTCAAATAAGCCCCCTTCTCTCCTCTGACACTGCTACCACTGCAGTGCAGTAACTCATGTCACATCTTGATAATTGCAAGAGCCTGCTGATGGGTCTGTGTGATTCTAGTCTCTTCCCCACTTCAATCCATTCTCACTTCAGTCACTAAAATGTTTTTCCTAAAATGTATGTCTGATCATATCATTCCTTCTACTCAATAAACTCTAGTGCCTTCCAGTTGTGTCCAGGATCAAATACAAAATTCATTTTGTTTGGCATGTAAAGCCCTTTATAACCTGGCTCTCTCCAGTTTTTTACACTTTACTTCCTAAAACATATTCTTTGATCCAGTGACACTGGACTCTTGACTGTTGCACAAACAAGGCAGTCCATCTCTTGACTCCAGGTATATCAGTCCCACATACCTATAATGCTGCTCTCCTCTACTCTGTTTACTGACCTCCCTGGCTTCCTTTAATTCCCAATTAAAATATTACCTTTTCTATCCCTTCTTAATTCCAGTGGTTTCTCTCTTAAATTTATTTTCTCATTATCCTGTTTCTATAGCATGTTATGGATGTATTTGTTTGCATATTGTCTTCCCCACTAGATTGTAACTTTCTTGAGAGCAGGGACTGTTCTTTGCCTTTTCTTGTATCTTCAATGTTTAGCATAATGCCTGTCACATGGTAGGCACTTAATAAATATTTATTGATGAAGAAATACTCTTGTCTCATCAGTAGAATATAGAATACCTTAAAAGAATATTTTAGACATTACCATGCCATCACTAAAAAAAGTTATTACTGTTCTAATCACTCTGTTATGGGTGATGTGATTCTTTCATATTTGGCATTCCCTTTTCTATAAGTAGGATTATATTAACTATCACATATCTGATTAACATTGTACATTGATTCTTCTATTGGGAACTCTTTGACATGTGCCAAAAGTTTTTTCTATAATTAACATTATGTCTGAGATGAGAGAGTGAGGCTTTGTTAATGAGCTGATCAGTTTGAGAATAAGGTACTTAGTTCCCTTAGGTATATGTCAGGATTCCCTAGAGTTTCAATGGATGGGTACAGGATAGAAAGGGATAAGTGCCCCCCCAACAGCAGTAGGCAGAAATATGCACCCTCTTTAAATTATATGTAGATATCAAATATCCATGTTATTAATTAAGGATACAGAAAATGTCAGAATGACTAGTTTCTTCATTGACTAATCAACAATAATCTTGTCTCAAATTTTACTTTCCAAGTACTTTTATTTTAAAAGACAAAAGATCTTTTTAAAACCTCATTATAACATCCATTAAACAACATTCACAACCTGATAAAGAGGTGTAAGAATCTAAAAAACTTTTGAGTTTTAAAGTACTCCTATCTCCAATGTTACCCTAACAAAGTCCCATTAATGTTATAGTCCCTTTGGATCCACCAGAAAAACATTCAGATGTCTCTCTTTCTCTTTCTTTTCTTTCTCTGTTACTCATGTTCTACAATTTTACAAAGGTACTAAATGCAAAATATTACCCAGATGCAAAAATAAATAAATCAAATTTTTGTTCCCACATCAATATCAATTTGCTCTCCATATTTTATTTTTGTTTGATATTTATTGGGTGTTAAGGAGCAAATAGAGCAAAGCAATAGAGTCCTTCTCCAGCATAAACATTATGTATAGACTACATTTAGATCCCAAATCCAAAGAATTAATTTTGGATTTGAATTTTTAAAAAAAATCCCATGTCAATCTGTCTGTTATTTTCTATATATATTCCCCTTCAATCTATTTTTGTGGCTTGTTCCCTGATCAATGAATTAAGCAAATAAAAGTAGAATTTCCCTTCTATATATAGATAAACTGCTAATCCTTCAGAACCTCAAATGGATGACCTGAATCAGTTTTCAACATAGTCCTATTTTACCAATGAATTGCTAACTCTTATTGTATCTTTGTCTAAAATCCATATAGCCACATTTGATAGTAAGTATTTAATATTTATCCTATGTAAAAGGAAGGAAAGCAAAGGGAAGAGAAGGGAATGGAAAGAAATAGAAGAGAAGAGAGGGAAAGGGGAGGAAAACATTAAGCAAAAATGAAATAATTTAGTAAAACTGGTATTAATTTACAAGGCAAAGAGACCTGATCTTTTCCTCAATCAATTAATAAGTATTTATTCAGCATTTATTTTATGCTAGATGATGGGAATACAAACATAGAACTGAAAAACTTCTTTCCCTCAATGGTCTTACTTTCAAACAGGGAGACAGTATATACATAAAAAGTATGGAAACATTATATATGTTTCTCACCCCCCACACACATATAAGTACACATTTATACACACATATTTTATCATATATGTATATATATATACACATCATATACATAGAGTAATTTTTGAAGAATATGAGGATTAATGCTTCCTTAATTCATAGATATAAAACCTAGCATTCTAGTCACAATCACCTAGCAAGAGAAAACTCATTTCTGGATTTGAAATTTTGGACATTTATCTAAATGATCAGGATGTTCTTGATTTTTATTTTCCCAGGAGGTCCCAACATTTTCATCTGGTGTTTACTTGTTGAAACAAAATCTGTTACTCATATGCCCCAGTCAGACCTAATCAAGTGCTTTTCCTTTCAAACAGTCCATGATGTCAGCATATCAGAGGTTTGCCATTTGAACTATAAAAGTATTTCTACTCCATGGAGTCTATATCCAATCCATAGCATTTTAGTGCCTGTTACCTAGTTTTAGAGTGAGAGTTTACCAGGTCTGTTGAATATGGAAGCAAGGGAGGTAAAATGAAAATGTTTTATTTCTATGTTATAGATTTATGCAATCTGCTGATCCAGAACTCAAAATCTAATTATTATTATAGACAGAGACCTTTTTTTCTGGATTCATGTTTCTCCTTGTGTAGCAGCTGTAAACCACAAGTGAAGCTTCTGATGTTAGACAAGGTGTAGCCATTAGTTCCCCTAAAAAGCTCTAACCACTGGTGCTTATTGATTTTTAGTTTCATATATCTTTAATGAGGAAATTAAATACTTGTTTAGGAAAAAAGCCTGGCTTAAGTGGTGTTTGTTCATACAGCTAGCATGGTGGAATACCTCCATACCATCTCACATAAGTTCAAGCAGGGTAAATACCTTTTTGATCAAAAAGATAATCATTCAGTAGTTTCATAACTGGAAAATACCATATAATGATAGAAATCATCCCACATGAAACACTATAAATAATAGCACTGGGATCTTGTGGATCATAGTTGACCATTTGGGTAAAAAGCCTAGAATTCTTTAAAATTTCTACAGAAATATCCAATAGAATATTTTGTCATGGCTCATTTTAAAGAAGTTAAATTATACCTTATTTTTCAGAAACAGAAAATGAATGTCTTAATTCACAAAAGCAGAAGGATCATAGACCTTTAGCTAAAATAGATTTCTGATACCATGTAGTCCAAACACTTTTTAAGAATTCAAGAAACTGAGGTTACATGGATTATATAAGTTCAAACAGGTAGTAAATGTATGAACTGTCATTTGAATCATGTTCCCATGACTCCAAATTTTACCCACTTTCTCCAGAGAATGAATTTTAGTGTTGTTGAGCAAAAGGTACAACGAAGAGATCTATCTAAGGATTTTCTGGATCACTAGGAAAACCTAAAGACTGGACAGAAGTTAGTAGGTAACCCATGGGCAAGCAATAATTAACGTGGGTCACAAGACTAGAAATATTGGAAATTAATGGTAACTAGAGGTGGAGTCAATTAATATCATATGATTAATTGAGCCAGTAAGCAAAAAGTATTTATTAGATCCCTCCTGTGAGCCAGGCACTGTGTTAGGAAGTAAAATATAAGTATAAAAAAAATGGAACAATCCCTACTGGCAAGGACTTAATAGAGATTGTATCAGAACAAGCAAGGTCATTATGGTTTTTTGGTGGGCTTATTATATATCACTACTGTAAGTACAGGCTGATAGAAGTATTTTAAATAGGATCATGCAAGGTGATACTAGCATTTGGAAACCTTTCATATATAGGAAGTAAAACCCTATTTAAAGATGAGTAGCAGGTCCTTAAGTAATCCATCCAGACAGTAGAAACAGTTGAGCAATTGATTGCTCTGCATTAAAGAAAAAAAGAAATTTCTTTTTGTTGCTGTTGGGGGTGGAGGAGTTAAGCAGAGATTTTTTTTTCCTTAAGGGAAAAACAGAAAGCGTAAAAGCATAATCATGATGTCAAGTATAAATTTTGGGGGGAAAAAAGTGGTTTTATTTACATCTTTCAATGATCCTGCAAGCTAGTTTTTCACAGAGTAGGGTCGCTATTCAAATATTTCTGGCCAAGAATTCACTTGAATGTTAACTTGGAGAACAGTTGGATTTTTAAATATGAGTTATCTATATGATGTTTTAAATGTGAATTACTGGTGTAATACCCAAGCCTTTTTTGTATTTGTGGTAAAAATAAGCTCTAAATGTGACAAGGGATATATCAAAAGGAGATAAATCAAGGGTTCAAGAAAGACATTCTAGTCTGAAGAAATGATCACAGAAATGATCAATCCAGCCATTGCCAGAAACTAAAGGATTTACATTAAATAAAACCAATAAAAATAGTTGGATCTTATTTTATATCTATATATGTACATATATATGTATATATATGTATGTGTATCTATATCTATCTATAGTGCAAATATTGTAAAATATCACCTATTAGTACAAAATTAATTTCATTTTTGTGGAAATTTTGCAAGCACAGAATACTGAATATCATAATATCCTCCATCTCCTGTTTAGTTTTAGTTTTTAAAGCTCCAGGATTTTTTTTTTCAAGTAGACAGAGCAACCAAAAGAGGAAATAAGCATTTATTAAGCACTTATTATGTGCCAGGTACTGTGTTAAGTGCCTAATGAATATTATCTTAATCTTCACACAAAAGCCAGGGGGTTAGGAATATTGTTATCCCCATTTTATAGTCAAGTTGAAGCAGGCAAACAAAGGTTAGTAACATGCCCAGGATCCTATAGGTTGGATTTTAACTCAGGTTCCCGATTCCAAAGCCAGCAATTTTATCCACTGTTTATCCATTGCAATAGCTAGCTGCTAATAATAATATGGCTAAAATTATTCATTCATTTTCAAAGAGATAGAAGACAAACCTATTTCAATTTATTGTAAATCAATGTTCTAGTTTCTGGAGAGGGTAAAAGACTAACCAGCAAATAGAGCTGACCAAAAGCTAATATACATTTTTAAGCAGTCACTTGAGATCATTAAAAAAAGAAAAAGAAAAAAGAAAAGAAAAAAGGAGTGATATAGTGATCACTCTGAATTAAGGCCACAAAAACAAAACAGAAATAATCTGCTCCAAGTTTGTATAGAATTAACATTTCATCATTTTCTTTACCCTGAATAAATCTATATGCCTGCTGAGATAATAAGTTTCTGTGAATGTAGAAATAAAAACCTAGAGGTATAAAGGAATTTATCAGTGTAGTTCAAGTACTACTTTTTATGGACAAGTAAACTATATCCCAGAGAGAGGAAATAACTTACAAGTCTGAAGTGGGATTTGGAGGCAGATCTTCTGCCATTCAGTCTCAAATATTTTCTTTTCTTTGTGCTTCAACTTTCCTAACTTTTAGTGGAATTATTTTATTGTCATTTCTCCCCCTCTCTTTCCTTTCCTACAGAACTTCCCTTTGCCTAGCAAACTTGTAGAAGATGGCTCTAAAAATTATCCATTGAGTGTCAGAATAACTCCATAATCAGGTCCTCTTTTATTGAACCCTCTGCTAGGATGTTCTTTTTGACAAGACCTTTGGTGAGGTAGAAAATTGATAGGGGGAAGGGACAAATCTTAAAAACCAGCATGCTTCTAAATTGATACCATGTAAACACTACATGGTATTGGAAAACCACTGCTGGGGGTAAATGAAATGAATTCACTGGGGCATCTAATCCTATTCCTGGAACATTTAAACTGTTTAAATGCATTGGAAAGCAAACAAACTTCAAAGTGATCATTATGCCCCTGACACTGGTGTTTGTGTGGCTGAAATCTTTATGAGATTAGCCCCCCACAGGGAAAGAAGTTAAACACGGTCAGAACCACTTTGAAAATGTCTAGAGGATACCCGTTTACTAGCTCAGGATCAGGGTGAACTCAGTTGAATTTCCACCATTCACTGGGTCCTAGTCCTCAGGCATGACCTACTGAGTTTAAATCTCCTCTGACGTCAGTATATGACTTTCACTTCTCTGGCTGGTTCCCTGTCAGCATGGATAGCACTGGACCAGTGGAGAGAACAAAAATTTGTTAATGACAGCTTTGGTCAAGGAAATACTAACAACCCATGAAAATCTTGTTACTAGAAATCAAAGAAATGAAATGCTTGATGGCATATGATGAGACACAAAAAGCATGATAAAGACGATTTTAGAGATTGGAAAATCCAATGGAAAAAATTAAAATTGAGGGAATTCTTTTCTTTGTATTTTACTATTCTTTAAAACATAAAACAGAGAAGAATCACTTTCTCCATTTTCCCTGATTTTTTAAAAACTATATCAACTTTAAATATGTTGAGCATGAATGTTTTATAAGCAAATCAATGTTCTACTTTCCTAGATTAATAAGCAGATCTTATATTTTAAAAGAGGCAAAAACATTGTTTTAGAAATTTCACTCTCCTTCACATATAATGACTTTATCCTTGTGCTTATAAAATCCTTTCTTATGTTCAGTTTTACTTTTTATCAATTAAAACTTTGTGGTGAATATCAATTTCATTTTGCTTAATTCAATTTCTATTTCAATTTTTACAAAAATATCAAAAATCAAATTTCATAAATGTATTAGAACAACACCATGAAATGACCTTGCTTCCCTTTGAGTTATTACAACCCAAGCACATTTTCTCCAGACACTTAATGAACACCATTATTGTTGATGATATCCTTTTTGTCAACCCATATCCTTGGTTGTTCTCCCTTTACTTTCAGTTTGAGAATGCTATCAATGTTTGCCAATCCAGAAAAAAGTTTTACACAAATGAACTGGTATAATAGAATGTTAACCTATAATAAGAGTTTGTCACCCAGCAGTCACACTACAGGAGATCTGCCATTGATTTTCCAATAAATATGGCAAATGGTGAAAAATATAGTACATGTTCCTCGGCATTAAATTTTACACTAACCATTTTTCTTTTCTGCTCTTTCTGTTCTGTTGTCTTCTAGTGATATGCAATATAATCCACTCACTTTTCTCTACACATGTATATATGTATGTAAAAGTTATAATATGACTTATGAAAAAGTCATGTATTATAATTATTTTGTAGTTTTTCACTTTATACATTGATTGATGAGCAAGGAAAGGGTACAAAAACCAAATGTTAATGGAGTATATTATGGTGTCATTGAATTAAAAGATTAAATGATCGTAAATTTTGATTAATTCACCCAGATAATTGTGGATCAATTGATTTCTGCCCATTTTTAAAAAAGCACACATTTATTAGGAAATGAGACTGAATAACCTTTTCAAAAGACTTAGAAAACACTTGCATGTTAACATGCCAGTCTTTATTCTTAGATTTCCATATATCTAAGCTAAATACTTCCTGCTGCAATTTAAATCCATTTATTTGTTGCTTTCTCTTTTTATGAGGGACCATAGGGTTGGGTACCTAGGTGGTGTGGTGGATAAAGTACCAGACTTGGAATCAAAAAGACTCATCTTTCTGAGTTCAAATGTGGCCTCAGATACTTACTAGTTACATAGATACATAGTTACTAGTTACATAGATACTAGTTACTAGATACATACGATTCTGGGCAAATCACTTAACCCTGCTTACCTCAGTTTACACATTTATAAAATGAGCTAGATTTTTTGCCAAAAAAAATCGCCAAAAAAGGTCACAGAGTCTTACACAACTGAAAAATGACTGAACATACTTTTGGAACATAACTTTTTTTTTTTTTTTTTTTTTTTTGCTTTTTGCTGAGGCAATTGGGTTTAAGTGACTTGCCCAGGGTCACACTGCTAGGGAATGTTAAGTGTCTGAGATCACATTTGAACTCAGGTCCTCCTGACTTCAGGGCTGGTGCTCTATCCACTGCGCCACCTAGCTGCCCCTTGAGGAGAACTTTTAAGGTGATGTTTTGTTTCATCTCCCTAAATGATAAACTCAATGGAATTCTGTATTCTCTATACTTTACAGTAAAATATGTTTGAAATTTTTAATGTCTACTTATTCTCCTCCATATTAAAAACTTTTATCAAGTCAATGAAGAATAAAATCAAATTTTAGAGATTTCTCTTTTGAAGATGGTATCCCAGTGTTACAATTAATCCTTTCAGTCTAAGAAGGAAACCCATAAATAAGTCTGTATAGAAATTGATATAAATTAGCCATAATCTCAGAAAGAAAGCACTGAAATTAAAGAGGACTGAGAAAGGCTTTTTGCAGAAACTAGAAATTTACCTGACATTTGAAGGAAGCCAAAGGAAACCAAGGAACAGAGTGAGGAGGAAGAGATTTCTAGGCATAAATGAAGTCAGTGAAAATGCGTAGGCCTGGGAGATGAAGAGTGATACATGAGGAACAGTAAGGATATCAATCTATTAATGTGTGTTTTTTCTTTAAAAAAATAATTTTATTGTTGATTTAAAACTAGGACTTGTATTTAAATGTGGAAATGTACAAATAGGAGTTATTTTTCCTTCCTAATATTCAGCTACAAACTTAGGAAACAAAGTTTTTCATTTTTAAAACCTGATAAACAGATAATTTTCTTTAAAAAAGCTATACTGACTTTCAAGTCCTGCTCAAGATATTTCATGCTAGGCATGCATTACATAGAAAATGTATCTTTTAACAGATTTGCTGCTCTGTTGGCTATTGGCTTAAAAAGGGTCCCAGGATATTCATTTCCTGATAGCAAATGCACCATAAAGAAATTAAAATGGAGCTTCTTCGTTTCAAATTGACCCAAGAGAGAGAGAAAACATGGACACCAAGGAATTGTAATTATGGGCATTTATGACCAGCTCAATGTAAATTTCAGTTTTGTGTCTGGTATTGCCTTTTTGTCAGCATCTTGGAAGTTGTATGGCTGTCTTGCTCTGTAGCCTCTTAGAAACTGTGCTTTTATAGTTCTTCTTTTGACCATGAAATGAGTGTATACCAATCTGCAAAGAAGACACCCATAACTCCTTTATTTTATTTTTTTTTTTCTGATTAGCCCTGGGCCATATCAATCAATCTAGTTGTATTCATTGTCCCTTTGTTTCTTATCCCCTGGCCTTCTCCCACTTCCAAACACTTACTGGTTTCCCTATTATTCTAACTTTCCCTACTTAACATCATAATTCAAAGTGCATCAGAAGCTTGTCCAGGAGGTATTTTGGCCATAACTATCTACTTAGAATGAAGATTGTTTTAATCTGATTTATTTGGATAATTAACTAAAATATCTGTTTCATTGTGCTTGGGTGGATAAATGCTGAATAAAATATTAGTTTGAGCTTTTAGCAATGGGAAGGTAATAAAGAAAATATTGTTTCAAAATTCTTTTCTAAATTAATTTTTTGCATTTACAAGTTTTTCCATAATTTTATCCATCCTTATTCCTCAAATGATTCTTGTGATTAGGGCATTCATTTTTGTATATTTTGAGATTTTTCATTATGTTTTCATTAGTTTTCCTATATCTATCTAGATAATAAGTTCTTTCGAAGACTCTTAACAGTTAGAATGGTACTCATTGATGGGTTGATTGGTGGTTGTTCGTTCTCAAAGAGGAGCAAAATGACATTACTATGTTAAAGTTGAATTATAGTGTGTCTGACTGTAGCTGATTAGACTAATACAAGCCCAGAACACTCTGCCACAGGCCAGATACAAATAGTCCATATAAACATTTGGGATGACTTCTCTAACTTTGTGTATCTTGTGTTTCTTCTAGGCTAATTCAATTCTGTTTTGTTAAAAGAGTACAGCAACTTCTCTGATGAGAGCATACCATGCTGGGTGGTCCTGTGACAGTGAATCCCATGTCATACAATTGATTATAAAGTTCTTTAAGAGATATCTTGAAAGTGAGTTTATATCATTTTTTCTGAACACCTTGTAAGCACGAGTTCTCCATAAAATATTTGTTTTTGGCAAGCATGGATTTGGCATTTGAATAATGTGGCCAGTCCAACAGAGTTGTGCTCTTTGCAGTAGAGCTGGAATGCTTGGTAGTTTAATTCAAGAAAGGACTTCAGTGGCTGGGATCTTATTCTGCCAGGTGATCTTCAGAACCTTCTGAGACAATTCAAATGGAAGCGATTCAGTTTCCTGGTATGGCCCTGGTATATTGTCCAGATTTCACAAGCACACAACAATGTGCTAGCACAGTTGGTCTAATACCTCTCCTCTCCCACATTTTTGTTCAGAGCCTCCCAAACACTGAGCTAGCTCTGGTAATGTGTATGTCAATCTCATTATCAATGTAGACATTTCTGAAAAGTATACTGCCATGATAAGAGAACTTATCAACATCATTCAAAACTTTACCATTTGCTGTAATTGATGGTTCCACATGAATGGTGTGTAGTGCTGGCAGATGGAGGACCTATGTTTTCTTGGTATTGATTGTTAAGTTGAAATTTGTACAAACAGCACAGAATTGATCCATACTTTGTTGCATCTCAGCTTCAGAGGCTGCTACTACTACCATATTCATATGTCTTATTCTCATGGAGCTTATCTTGAGGCTTCAGAGCTGGTAGCACCTAAGTATCAGTTCTGGCAAATTCTAATAAGGTAAAATGACTTTGTGGATAAATATAGCTAAATTTAGAGAAGTTCACCATCAGAAACTTGGCCATCAAGAGATTAATAGTTTTGATTAGAGAGACTGGAAGACTATCCACTAAAATATGGATATATTTTCATCTCAGTTATCTGACTATTAACTGAATGATCTATTTCATTTTGCCTATGGAAACAGAGAAGGTATATATGTAATATTTTGTGTGTATATATATATATAAATATATACATATATATATATATATGTATACATATATATATATGACATTCTGTTTGAGCTCCCAGAAGTGAAGAAATATGAGAGAGAACATAATTTATAATTCAGAACTTTTTAGAAACATATAACACAAATGCAAGAAAGATCTTTTACAATGGAAGGGGAAATTGGGGATAGGGAGAAGAGGGAATTTCTGAACCTCACTCCCATTAGAATTGGTTTAGAGAGGGAAAATATATGTGCACACACATTCATACTCAATTGTGTATAAAAATATAACAACACAGAAGAAAATGGAATAAAGGAAAATAACAGTTAGGAATCATAACTATAAATGTGAATGGAATGAACTAACTGAAAAAAATGGAAGCAGAAGAATAGATTAAAAACCAGAATCTAATAATAATGGAAACATACAAAGTTAAAATAAACTTCAATTTATTTGGAGCAGAATCTATTATGCTTCAGCTGAAGTAAAAAGAGCAAGGCTAATGATCATAATCTCAGTTGAAGCAAAAACAAACAAACAAAAAAACCTAACAAAAGAAATGATCATGAAAAGTACATTTTGATAAAAGATATCATAGATAATGAAGTAATATCCAAAATTTTTATAGCAAGGGTTTTTTTTTTATTTTAAAGACCTTATCTTTTAAATATATGCCAAACATAGAGCTGAGTTGAATTTATAAAAATAGGAGCCATTACCCAATTGATAAAATGGTAAATAGGCAGTTTTCAAAAGAAGAAATCAAAGCTATCTATAGTTATATAAAAATAAATGCTCTAAATTGTTAGATTAGAGAATGACAAAATGAAATAACTCTTAGTTACCACCTCACACCTAGCAGAAGTGACAAATGATACAGGGGATGAGAGAAAAATAGTGAAGTAATAAACTGCTGGTGAAGTAATGAACTGGTTCAACCATTCTGCAGAACAATTTGGAACCATGCCTAAAGGGCTATAAAACTGTGCATATCCTTTGACCCAGAAATATCACTACTAGTTCTGAATTGCAAAGAGATCAAAGAAAAAGGAAAAGAATTTATATGTACAAAAATATCTATAAAAGTTCTATTTGTGGTGGCAAAGAATTAGAAATTGAGGGGTTGTTCATCATCTAGGGGACAACTGAAGGTTGTGGCATATAAGTGGGATGGAGTACTACTTTGTTATAAGAAATGATAAGGGGCATAGTTTCAGAAAAAAATATGACGTAAACTATATAAACCGATGTAAAATGAAGATAACCAGGAGATCACTGTATATAGTAAACAGAATTGATGTACTGATTATCAGCTGCAAAAGGCTTAGTTATTAAGATTAAAATAATCCAAGACAATTCAAAAGGACTAATGATGATAAATACTATATACCTCCAGAGAGAGAAATGATGAATTCTGAGTACAAACTGAAGGATCATTTTCTCCCTTTTTCTTTGTTTTTGTTGTTGTTTTTAAATACTACTAGTTTAGAAATTATAGCTTGAATAAAACTCAGAAAAAGGCCATGTCTCTGGTGGCAACCAAATGTCTAGAGGGGCCTCAGGGAGGAATACTGACAGGATTACCTTGTCCCAGAGTGGGCCTTTGTGGAATTTCCTGAAGTAACAGGATTATCTTGTCCCTAAATGGACCCTTCTTGAATTTCTTACATTGACAGGATTATCTTAAACTGCCCACAATTACAGTATATAATCAGAAGGCCAAGCTATAGATGTCAGCCTCTTAAGTTGTTTTCTGTAAAGATTCTCTGAGGTAAACAACTGTCATAGTTAGCATACCTGGCTTTGAGTCCTTTCCTGTACATGGTTGTCTTTCCCCTTTAAAAACTGCAACTTCCTTAGCTTACTTTATGCAAGATAAAATTTTTACCCCTGGATTCAAAGATGGCCTGAGCCTGTGAATTCTTCCTGGATCATTCTCTATCTTCATGACTTGAACAGCATCAGAAATTTTTCCATGATTTTCCATATGTAATTTATATTCTACCATTTACCTTCTCAGTGGGTGTGGAAAAGAAAGAAAGAATTTGTGACTCAATTTAAAAAGAAAAGTGCTAAAAAAATAATAATAAATTAAAATTGTGAAAAATATATTTGGGAAATATTTAAATATATATATGCATATATATATATAATAAGACATAAAAAGAAACCTTTTGGAATTTAAAGAGTGGATTCAAAATTCTGGAATTCCTTGATTATTCCAGCAAGTAGTGGGGCCATAAATTATACCAAACTGAAATTATATAAATTAAAGAATGATTCAACATTTCTGAGATTAAATTGACATTTTTGCCAAACACAATTGTAAATCTAGACATCTGCCCTTAGGTTAATTAAGGAATAGAAAAAAAAAATTTTTCTTTTTTTTTTCTTCTTCTTAAAAATCAAGTAAAACAGATCTAGTAATTTATTATTATATATTTTGAATCCTTCCTGAAGTTCTGCTGGGTACTTGGCAATGTTCTATTCTGTTTTGTTTTGTTTTCCTTCTCTGTTTTTTTTTTCTATTCTCTTTTTTAAAATAAAAAATAAAATTTTAAAAAGAATACAAGGCTGAAGATTCAAATGTGAAAAAAAAATCAAGTAAATCATTCTAACATTACAAGGTACTGGTGGTCTGGTTGCTTCAGGATTTACAAGCAATCTGTGGAAGCTGTTCTGTGTAGTTTTCCCTTATTCTCCCTTCCTTTGCATTCTATAGAAGGAAATAAGTTCTTAGGAATGGTTCTAGGTAAACAAGATGATAAAGAAAAGAGCTATCACAGTTCACCAACTAGATCGTTCATTCATAAATAAGTGAGAATTGTTTCAACAGGATTCAGTAAGAAATCTAAATAATTTTATCATGCATTCCTTTTCTTGAGATTTTGTTCTATCAGAAAATTATTCTCCTGTTAAATGAGCTTGAAAGAGTCAAAGATGCTATCTGAATTTCCTGTTAAATTTTGTAAAGTTATGGGGAAATCAACTTTGTTGGGAATTGGATAATATCTCTATATGGAAGGTGTAGGCATTATCCATCCCTGAAAGCATTGAGGCTATCATTTAAGTAGGACAGAGATAGAAATCAGACTTGTGATTTTATTTGTGTAGAGAATTCCCTGGAAGAGGAAAATCCTTATATTCTTAGAGATTCTAAGGTACTAAGTTAAGTAAATTATTCCAGAGTCACAGAAGAAGAATATATCAGCAGCAAGGATTGTATACAGGTCTTCCTGGTTCCAAATCAGGTTCTCTTATCACAACTCATATGTCCTCTCTTATTCTCAATCCTGGGGATAAATTGATTGCCTTGACTATTGTGAGTCAGAGGTTCCTAGCTCTTTATGCTGAGTCTACAAAAAGGGGCCTTTATTACCTTAAATCCTCCTCTCCCCTCCTCCCCCCCCAACCTCTTTTCAGAGATATCCAGAAAGAGCAGAAAGCAAAGATCAGAGATTGGATGTTGGCCCCTGAGGGGTTGCCTATGCATAGGCAGAACCCTGTAAGAGACCAATTCACCATTCCCAAGTCCCAGAAGCATAGAAAATATCTTTAATCTCTCCAGTGAGCTTGGCAATGGCTATGTCTAGGCCCTGAATAAAGAGATATAATAAAAGTATCCAATCATGGTTCATATCCTAGTAATCACACCAAAGTGAAAAATGAACTACAATGATCAACAAACTACAAAAGTCCTTCTAAAACAAGAGGAAAATGTTCATCAAGACGTCTATTAATTGGGTTAGGAGGAAAATAACCTGTCTGCCTAGACATATCTTCAGAAAAATGTTCTATTTCTCAGCAAGATATACAGCATTCTTCTGATTTCCAAGCTATAGTAGAATTCCTTTCTTAGCATAAAAATAAATAAATGCATAAATAAAATCAACACATTTTCCCACTTCTCTTTGCCCAAAGAAGTTGTCACCTGCAGAGGCAACTCGGTCAACAAGGATTCTTGGGGACAGAAATGAAATAAGATAATCAGTTGATCTGTGGGCAGACTGTGTTGTTTCTTGTGCCCAAAGGACTTTCATGAGCTCAGCTTGCATTTGTGTTATGGGGAAAAGGGAGGGAAAGAAAACCCAGCATGAAAACAGTGTGAAGTATGTTCAAATCCATTGCTCACAGCAGGGAAAAACAATTGCCTTCCTCTCCTGTTTCTAGTGACCTAGCATGTGTGCAGATCATAGTGCTCGGAAGAGACTCCAAAATGCCTTCAACATGGCTTCCCTCTGTTATTTCAGGTTAGCAAATGCCAGGTCAATTAGAGGCAATGCAAGATACTCTCCAGAAAATCCTTAGAGCCCTGCACTTAAACTCACTCTCTTGGGCTACAGATTCTTGGAACAGTCACCTGCCTGATTTATGATACAAGTAAGATCACAGTAATGGAATCAAGGGTCCCTAGGACCATAGCAACTTGAGGACCCTAAACTCTAAGAATAATTGCATCATATGTTTCTAAAGCTATTACTAGACTGTATAAAATAATACCATGAGACTTTGAACCCCTGTAGGTTAGAGGAACTGTTTCATGAATACATATCCCTTCTTAGCAGAATGGAATGATTTGCATGCTGTCCTTTCCTGATCCCTTGGTTACTTTTTCTCTGAATCCCAATCATGTATGCTGGTGCTTTCAGTGTAGGTGCTAAAGAGAACAAAGATGGAAATAGGTGAATTCAAATGTTTGTTTATAAAGATGTTTTGAGGATTAACTTCTCTCTGCTCATCCATTCAAATGGGATTAAAGGGATTAACTTGGATAATAAAGGCATACAGGGCATTATAAATACATATGCTGCCTCTAATTAATAGGTTCAGATATGAACATAAGATATGTCAAATTATTCCAGAATAGCCTATAATTACATTATTTTTAAATAATGGAAAGGAAACTCATGAGTCATTAGTAAGGAGATGACTTTGGAAAAAGGCAAACTCATTCAGCAAATATAATGCTTTACAAGACACATTTGCTATTTATGTGTACCCCTAATAACACCTATTATGCAGTCTTCATCTTCGAAGCCTGTGTTTGTTGAGAGAAGTACTTTAAAACAGATATTTAATTACATAGTGTTCAAGTTCCTCTGGCAACATCAAAAGAGGGAAAGTCAATGTGCTTTAATGAATGTTTTGAAAGAAAAAAACAAGTTCTCAAGTTAAGTACTCTACAAGTTGAAGGCAGGAGGGATGCAGAAGGAAGAGAATATAGATTACAATTTATTCATCTGACACATGACAACACTGAAACTACTGAGAAAAGAAAGTCACTTTAGCTCAATATAAAACTCTGCTTCTGGGCCACATATTTCACCCTTCATTTTTCATCTCAAGAACTAGTAATAGCTTCCAAAGAACATTTTAGGAGGAAATGTTGATTTTAAGAAAGGACCTCAAACTGCCCTTCTTTCTTCTCTTCAGCTAGAAATTCCCTCAATCATTTGGGCTTCCTATAAATCTAGCTCTTTGCTTTTACAGATGAGGAAACTGAGGTTTAGAGCAGTTACATGACTAGTTTATGAGAACTAAAGAAAGATGTGAGGCCTATGATCTACAGAGTTAACTTATTAGTTTGATCTTAACTGTTAGGAATATAGTATAAGTATTATATTTTATATACCTATGTTTGGACGTGACCAAAGAGGGAATTTGTTTTGCTTCAATATTCACATTTGTTAAACTTTTTGATCATTTTTTTCCTATTTGGTTGAAAGGGAGAGAAAAATAGATTTCTGTTAACTAGTTGTTTTTTTTTAATTTTAAAAAACGAATGCAACATAAATATAGGATTATTTCTTCAGCTTTTGTAAAGGGTACCTCAACTATCTAGGTATGTATTAAGTATTTTTACATGATACCACTCATACAAAGGAATAAAGAAGTTTTGTCTATTGCCTACTCATCATATGTAGCACAAAATGTCTCATAATTCCATTCTACACATCTTTCTGGATATGCATGGAAACCTTATCAAGATTTAGTAAAAAGAATATAGGAAAAAATAATCCAGTTCCTCTATTTTTTTCAGGCTTATTCCAAAATGCTACAAGGTCCTACAGTAGAAGTTAGAAGATTTGGGTTGCTAAGTAGAAATAAATAACAGCAACCTAAGGAGGAAGAGACTACTCTACTTTAGGGTTTATAATATATAAATAAAGGAAAGTTAGGCATAATTGGCATGTGCCCTTGATTTAGGAGAACAAGAGTTTAAAGAGTTAATATAAAAGATAAGTACTACCCTATAGCTTCAAAAAGTCTATAGCCCAAGTTGACCAAAGAAGTATAGGCTGTTCTCATCAATAATAATCTGACAGTGAAAATTCCAGTGAGGAAGAATAGAGGGAATTGTCTGAAGAAACAAATATGGATACATAGAAAATTCACTACCTAAGTCTAATATTTTTAAGGCAGGCACTGAACAAGAAATTAAACTAAAATAATGGAGGATGAATATGAAAAAATTATATGATGTTATAAGAACTGGTTTGGACTTGAATCAGTGTTATTAATATGTGTTAGAGAAAGGAGAGAAGGTATCTTTTTACACCTAGACTAGGAGCAAGAAGAGAATTATAGAAGTACTAGGAAAGCTGCTCAGAGTAAAAAGAACAATTACAAATGATGATAGAAAGAAGAAAGATGTGCTTAATTCTTATTTTCTTTCTACTTCCTCTTCCAAGAAAAATTATATTGAAACTCATGAAATAACAAAAGTGATGAAAAGGAAATAAAATCCAAAATGATTCAATAATGACAACAGTATAATTTAATGAAATTAGTTTGATTCACCACATCTTGACGAAGTTCTTTCTATGGCATTGAAAGAACTGGCTCTTTTGTTACTAAGCTACTTTCAATAACTAAAAAAAAATTGTATAGGAGGAAGGAAATATTTGTTTCTAAGCTACTTTCAATAAATTTTTTAATTATGTAGAATTTCTATCATATTTAACATATATTGGACTACTTGCCATCTAGGGGAGGGCATGGGGGAAGGGAGCAAACACAGGGTTTTGTAAAGGCTAATGGTGAAGAATTGTCCACACACAATGTTTTGAAAAAATAAAAAGCTTTAATTAAAAAAATTATATAGATGGGAGGAAATAAACAGTCATTATTATTAAAATTATTAAGTGCCTACTATGTACTGCATACTATACTAAGTGTTTTACAAATATGATCTCATTTAAACTTCACAATAATGTTAGGGGGTAGATATTATTATTTTTAATGCTATTTTATTTTTTTTATTACATAGAAAAATAGTTTTCAACATTCATTTTTCTAAGATTTTGAGTTCCAAATGTTTTCTCTATCCCTTCCTTACCTCCTCCTTCCCCAAGACAACAAACAATTTGACATAGGTTAGATGTAGAAAATAATTTTAAACATAGTTCCAAGTTAGTCATCTCATGAAAGAAAAATCAAAACAAAAGGGGAAAAGCTACAGGAAAGACACATTTATTGATGCTGAGTGAAATGAGAAACAGGAAAACACTGTACACAGTAACAGCAAGCTTATGTGATAATCAATTATGAAAGATTTACCTCTTTTCTGCATTGTAGTGATCCAAGACAATTCTAACAGACTTGGGATGGAAAATGTCAACGGCATCTGGAGAGAGAACTATGGAGACTGAATGCATATTGAAGCATATTATTTTTACCTTTTTGGGGGGGAGAGAGGGGGGTTCAGTGAAGACAGAGAGGAATCTCCAAGAAAATAATATGACTTTCAGCCCCAACAAATCAGGGAACCTAAGGAAAAGTATCATTTCTAGTCCAAAGAAAGGGATCAATACCAATTGTAATTCCAAGGGAACAGGGACTCTTACTGGGTAAGAACCAGAGTACAGATCATAATCGCATGATATTGAAATCACCAAAACTCTGAACCCCAAGAACTAGCACTGAAAAGAGGCAAGCAGTCTCTTCGTCTCAAGCCTAAAGACACAGACATTACCTGCCTACTCCATACTAAGAGCAGAGCCAAATATTAATGCAAAGTTCCAAATCAAGAAAGAAGCTAAGAAAAATGAGTAAAATAGGGGCAGCTAGATGGCGCAGTGGATAGAGCACCAGCCCTGAAGTCAGGAGGACCTGAGTTCAAATCTGGTCTCAGACACTTAACATTCCCTAGCTGTGTGACCCTAGGCAAGTCACTTAACCCCAATTGCCTCAGCAAAAAGCAAAAAAAAAAAAAAAATGAGTAAAATAAAAAGGAAAAAAGAAAGAAACTGACCATAAAAAATTATATGGTGATAAAGAAGATCAAGATAGAAACTCAGAAACAAACAATGAATTCAAAACAATTTTAAGTAAAGCCTCAAAGAAAAAAAAATATGAATTGGACACAAGCCCAAATGGAATTCCTGTAAGAGCAAAAAATAATTTTAAAAATCAAATAAAAGTGATAGAGAACAATTAGATAAAGAAATGAAAGTAAAGGAAGAAAATAATGAAACGATAACTAAAAACTTAGTGAAAAAGGAACAAAAAAAATGAAGAAAATAAGTTTAAAAAACAGAATTGGTCAAATGGAAAAAGAACAATTCACCAATTTAAAAAAAAAAACCTCCTTAAAAACAAAATTGACTAAATGGGGGAAAAAGTATAAAAGAACACTGAAAAAAAATAATTCATTAAAAATTAGAATCAGGCAAGTAGAAACTAATGACTTCATAAGACATCAATAAACAATAAAACAAAGTCAAAAATGGGAAAAAAAATTGAAGAAAAAGTGAATTATCTCATTAGCAAAATAATTGACCTGGAAAATGGATTGAGGAAAGATAATTTGAGAATTATTGGATTACCTGAAAACCATGATCAAAGATATTTCTAAACATCATATTTCAAGAAACTAGGACTTGACCTACACCTAACACCACATACCAAGATAAGATCTAAATGGGTTCATGATTTAGATATAAAGAGTGATATTATAAGCAAATTAGAGGAACATAGAATAGTTTACCTCTCAGACCTGTGGAGATGGAATAAATTTATGTCCAAAGAAGAACTGGAACTCTTAATTGAATACCAGATAGAAAATTTTGACTATATTAAGTTAAAAAGCTTTTGTACAAACAAAACTAATACAGACAAGATTAGGAAGGAAGCATCAAATTGGGAGATCATCTTTACATTTAATGGTTCTGATAAAGGCCTCATTTCTAAAATATATAGAGAATTGTCTCATATTTATAAGAATTCAAGCCACTCTCCAATCGATAAATAGTCAAAAGATATGAACAGGCAATTTTCAGATGATGAAATTAAAACCATTTCCAGTCATATGAAAAGGTGCTACAAATCACTATTGATCAGAGAAATGCAAATTAAGACAACTCTGAGATACTATTACACATCTGTCAGATTGGCTAAAATGACAGGAAAAGATAATGACAAATGTTGGAGGGGATGTGGGAAAACTGGGACACTGATACATTGTTGGTGGAATTGTGAATGGATCCAACCATTCTGGAGAGCAATTATGAACTATGCTCAAAAAGTTATCAAACTGTGTATACCCTTTGACCCAGCAGTGTTTCTATTGGGCTTATATCCCAAAGAGATCTTAAAGGAAGGAAAGAGACCCACTTGTGCAAGAATGTTTGTGGCAGCCCTTTTTGTAGTGGCTAGAAACTGGAAGCTGAATGGATGCCCATCAATTGGAGAATGGCTGAGTAAATAATGGTATATGAACATCATATTTTAAGAAATCTTCAAGAACACCTGTCCTAACATCCTGGAATTATTGGATAAAATAGAAATTGAAAGAATTCACCAATCACAACCTGAAAGAAATCCTAAAACAAACACTCAGGAATATTGTAGTCAAATTCCTGAGCTTCCAGTTCAAGGAGAAAATATCTCAAGTAGCAAGAAAGAAACCATTCAAATACTGTAGAACCAAATCAGGATCACATAAGATATAACAGCTACCACATTAAAGAAGCAGAGGTCTTGGAATGTGATATTCTGGAAGGCAGTGGTATAGTGCAATGAGCATTTCACCATGTCATAGCTAGTTAGCACAGTGGACAGAGTATCAGATCTGGAATTGGAAAGACCTCATACCCTTACTAGTTGTACGATCTTAAGCAAGTCACCTAACTTGTTGCCTCAGTTTCCTCATCTGTAAAATGAGCTGGAGAAGGAAATGGCAAACCACTCCAGTATCTTTGCCAAGAAAATCTCAAAAGAAGTGATGAAGATTTAGACACAGCTGAATTAATTGAACAATAACAAGAACATGCTGTCTTCCTTAACTGTAATGCTGGCAAGAGTATTCTTGTCTGAATAGGCCATAAGTTTGATCCATTATGGTAGTTCTATGTTCCTACATAAAGTTTTATTGCATGGCCATTAACTCAAAGAAACAAATTTTATCTTTAATTGTGAAACAAATAAAAAATTTTAAAAATAAAACAATAGTTCTGAGAGCCAAGTTGGTGGAATAGGTAGTACAGCACCATAACTCTCCCAAATTCATTTCCAAACAACCACAAAGTGACACCCCAAAGCAAATCCTGGAACAGCTAAAACAGAAAAAAGATGGGATAAAACAATCTTTAAACCTATGAAACTTGGAATATTGACAGGGAATGTCTGTCTCACTCAAGTGAAAGGGGAGCAAAATTCAGGACAGGAAGAATTCCCAAAAGCCAGCAGCAGATCCCACCTCAGCAAAGCAGAGGTATATATGGACCCCCAGTGTGGTAGAGTAGGCAAACACCAACACCAGAACCCATGAGTCTCTATTCAGCATAGCTAAGGGACTGGGCAGATTCCAGTTCTGAGAACTTCAAAGTAACCCTTGGAAAACAACCTCCAGTACCCAGATCTAAATATTCTTCAATGTGTTTCAGTGACAAAGTCAATAATGGAAAAAAAAATAGAAGAAAAAATAAATTATCTAATTAGAAAAATAATTGACCTGGAAATTGGATTAAAGAAAGATAATTTGAGAATTATTGGATTCCCTAAAACCCAGAAATACCCTCTTGGCTTCAGCATGTCCCAAACACCAGCACTATGACTAAGGCCCAGAACCAACTAAACTGCCAACCCCTACGGCCTTCAGTAGCACTAGCCACCACCACTCCACCCCCTTAGCACAGCACCACACGTGAGGTTGCTCTATGGGCCCCAGGACAATCTCAGTGCAGTATCAGAATCTATAGCCCCTGGCAGAAGAAAGCTAAGACAATGCCATTTACACCCCAAAGGCAAAGATCAAATTGAAAAGAAAAGAAAAACACCAGAAAGATAAATACAAAACCACACACACACAAATAATAATAAGTGAAACTGTCCATTAAGTTATTATGGTGACAGAAAAAACCAAGACACAAACTTAAAAGATAATAATGCCAAAACATCCACGAACAAAACCCCAAAGAAAAACAGGAAGTAATCTCAAGCTCAGAAAGAACTTATGGAAGAGTTAAAAACAAACAAACAAACAAACAACAACAACAACAACAAAACCTTAAGAATCATATATAAGAAAGGTAAAAGAAAAAAGTGATTCAAAATAATATTGAGAAAAGAATCAACATTTTGGGGGGAAAGCACAATTGCTTAAAAAGTAGAATGGGCCAACTGGAAAAGGAGACGCAAAAGCTGAGAAAAACAACTTCTTAAGTTAGAATTGGGGGCCAGCTAGGTGGCACAGTGGATAGAGAACCAGCCCTGAAGTCAGGAGAACCTGAGTTCAAATCTGGACTCAGACACTTAACATTCCCTAGCTGTGTGACCCTGGGCAAGTTACTTAACCCCAATTTTCTCAGCAAAAAGGCAAAAAAAAAAAAAGTTAGAATTGGGCAAATAGAAAATAATGACCCTATGAGGCATCAAGGATCAGTCAAAAAAATTCAAAGGAATAAAATAATAGATGCCTCATGGGAAAAACAACTGACATGGAAAATAGATTCAGGCTAGACAATATCAGAATCATGGGACTACCTGAGAACCATATCAAAAGGGAACCCTGCATAGTAACTTTGAGGAAATTATCAAGGGAAACTGCCATAATATCCTGAAACCAAAGGATAAAATAGGCACTTAAAGAATTTACCAATCACCTCAAAAAAAGAGATCACAAAATAAACATTATAGTCAAATTTCAGAATTATTGCTTCAAGAAGAAAATACTACAAATGGCCTGAAATAAACAATTAACATGGTCTAAAATAAACAATTGACATATCAGAGAGCCACAGTCAGGATTGCACAGAATTTAGCAGCTGCTGCAATATTAAAATACTGGAGATTATGGAACAGGATGTTCTGGAAGGCAAAGGAGCTAGGATTACAAACGAGAATCACTAACCCAGTAAAATTAAGTATAATAAACCAAGGGGAAAATGATCATTCAATGAAATAGAAGGATTTCTAGTTTTTATAAGAAGACCAGAATTAAATAAAACATTTTATTTTTAATATCAAAACCTAAGAGAAGCAGAAACAGTTAAAAAGGGGGAAGAAAACCTAAAATATTCAATATAGTTATATTGTTTATGTTCCTATATGGAAAGGTAATCTTGTAATTCTTAAAAATTGTATCACTAATAGTACTGCTAAAAAGAATATACGTAGAAAGAGAGTATGGGTATAAGGCAAATTTGAGGGACTTACAAAAAATAATTAAGGGATGAGAAAAACTGAGTATAAAGGAAAGGGGAGAATGCTATAAATTATTTCTCATAAAAAGATATAAAAAACCTTATTACAAGGTAGGGGAATCAGGGAGATGGGCAACAGGAATCACTTAAACCTCTCATCAGTATTGGTTCAAAGAGGGAATAATATATACAATCAGTTGAATTTAGAAATTTATATCATCCCAAAGGGAAATAGGAGAGGAGGAAATTAAGTAAAGAAGTGAGGGTGAGAAGGGAGATTGACAGAAGGAAGGGAATATCAGGGGAGATGCTAGACAGAAGCAAAATACTGGTGAGGAAGGAAAGAGTGAAAGAAGAAAGAGAAGACAAATAGTAGGAAAAATAAGATGGAGGGAAATACATAGTTAGTAATCATGACTGGAATGGGATGAACTCTCCCATAAAACAGAAGTGGATAGCAGAGTAATCAAAAACCAGAATCCTACATGGTTGGGTTTTTTTTGTTTGTTTGTTTTGGGTTTTGGTTTTTTTTTGGTGATTGTTGTTTTATCAAGAAATGCACTTGAATCAGATAGACACACCCAGAGTAAAAGTAAAGGGCTGAAACAGAATCTAGTATGCTTCAGCTGAAGTTTAACCAAAAAAAAAAAAGCAAGGGTCAAGGGTGGCAATCCTGATATCAGATGATGAAAAAGCCTGAAAAAGCCAAAATGTACCTAATTAAAAGAGATAAGAAAGGAAATTACATTTTACTAAAAGGTACCATAGGCAACAAAGCAATATCAGTGCTAAATATATGTATATGCACCAAGTTGTGTATCATCCAAATTCAGAAAGGAGAGGTTAAGTAAGTTATAGGCATTATGAAATATAAAATAGATAAGTTTAATTATATTAAAATTTTTAAAAAATTGTACAAACAAAACCAAGGCAACTGAGATTAGGAGAACAGAAAGCTGGGAAAGAATCTTTACAGTAAATGTCTCTCATAAAGGCCTCATTTCTCAAATAAATGGAGAACCTAGTTAAATTTGTAAAATTAGTCATTCCTCAATTGATAAATGGTCAAAGTTGTCAGATGAATTAATCAAATTTCTCTATAGGCATATAAATAATTGCTCTAAATCATTTTTGATTAGAGAAATGCAAATTAAAACACCTCATAACTATCAAATTGACCTATTTGACAAAAAAAAGGAAAATGATAAATGTTGGAGAGAATGTGGGGAAACTGAGACACTAATGCATTGTTGGTGGAGTTGTGAATTGATACAATCATTATGCAGAACAATTTATAACTATGCCTAAAGAGCAACCAAACTGTGCATATATCTTTCAAACCAGCAGTACCACTTCTAGGTCTATATCCCAATGATATCATTAAAAAGAGAAAAAGGACCTACAGGTGCAAATTTTTGTGGTAGCAAAAAATTGGAAATTGAAGAGATGTCTGAGGGATGATTGAACAAGCTATGATATACAAATGTAATGCAATACTATTATGCAATAAAAAATGAGAAACAGGTAAATTTCATAAAATAGGGGAAGACTTGCATTAAATGATGCAAAGTGAAATGAACAGAACAAGAAAACATTGTACACAGTATCAATTACATTGTGTGATAATTATGAATGATTCAGCTTTTTTCAGCAACAAGATAATCCAAGACAAATACAAAGAATAATGACTAACCATCTTTCTCTCTTTTTACAAAGCTGAGGTTAAATGCCACATTCTAGAGAAAGCATTTTCTAATCCAAGATGCTAATGCTGCCCTCCTAATTAAATAATTAAAATCTATTACTCATATACCTATATGCATGCATACTGTCTCTTATGGTTAAACTATGAATGGAGAGAGCAGGGATTATTTCACTTTTCTTTATATTCTCAACACCAACACGGTGTCTGGTATATAATAGGTGCTTAGAAAACTGTTGATTAATTGAATTTCAGAAACCCAATATACCTAATCCTCTCTTGGAAAATCCAAAAAGAAAATGCACTAAATTATCATTTTAACTAGAGAAAAAAAATTTTGCTTAGATATGAGCCAAAAAAAGGGTAAACTTCTGAAGGGGCATTGTCTTAAGTTTATTAAAATATTTCCTTCTGCTTGGTATCATTTGATGTTACAAAAGCATGTAGAAAAGAATGATTCTTGTATATTTTATTTACTAACCTTGGCATTTCAACTTTCAACCTATTTGCTATTAGCTCTTCAAAAAAAGATAACCATGGATGCTACAAACCAGAATTTTAAGGAACCATGGTAATAATTGAATCTCAGAGATTTGCCATCAAAAACTCATTGATTTCAATAAATGTTTGCTACTTATTTAATTATCTTCCTTTATATGAAGAGTTCTTGCTAAAATATGATGATAAAGAAGACAAGAAATCTTTAAGATCTTGTTCATGTTTTGACATATGTCTTGGATTTAAAGGCTAAGTGACTTAGGAAGCTGAAAATTCATTAAGCAAAAGAAAGTTGGAAAGTATTTGGAAACCAGGTTAGATAGCTTTCCTAGATACAATTAGAAGTAAATTATCAACCAAGCAAGGAACAGATGTGACTGCAAAAGATAAAAGAGTATTTCAATGATATGAAATTGGAAAGCTTTTGCACCACCAAAAACAATGCAGCAGAATAATGAATTATTCACTAAAAATAATCTTTGGATAAATTGTCTCTGACATATGGATTTGATATCCTAATTTTTGGTCAAATAAGACAAATATTTTATCAAAAGCCATTGTAATATACAAGTCAAAAGATATAATCAATTCTCAAAAAAGTTTCAAGTCAGTAGCAATCATTTGAAAGAATGTTCCAAATCACCAATAAGAAAAATGCACATCAGAATTTTTTTCAGATTTCATTTACATCTAGCAAGGGGGCCAATTATAGAAAAAATATTTTGACAGACACCCAAATATTCATAGCAGCACTTCTGTAGTTAAAACAAAAAAAGCCCAGTAACAACAACTGGAAACAAGATAAATGCTCACTGACTGGTGAATGGATAATCAAATTATCACATATGAACAGCATGCAATATTACTATGCTGCAAATAATGATGAAAATGATGAATACAAAGAAGCCTAAGAAGACATATCTATATATGTATATATGAAATATATATATACATGTATATATATATCACATACCTCACTATACTTAGTGAGATAAGCAGAACTAGGGAATCAATATGCACAATTATTACAAATAAAATAAAAATAATTACAATAACACAATGACTAAACTCAAATGCTCCATAAATATGGTGAATAAGGCCAAACTAAAGGAGAAATGAAATGAAAAATAAACTTCCCTATGCATTTATGCAGAGGTGGGAAACTATGGGTATGAAACATTACATAATCATAAACTATCCTATTCACCTATGCAGAGGTAGGAAACTATGGGTATGAAACATCACATAATATTTGAGACTTTTTCAATATATTTGTTCATTTTGTTGAATTATTTTTCCTCCTTTTTTATCCTTTCATATAGGGATTGCCTCTTTGAGTGAGGGAAGAATACACTAAAAAAATCAGATAGTGTTTTTTTTTTAATATATCAATTTTTTTAAAGAATCATTTTTAGAGGGTAGGAAATGATATTCAGTTTAATTTTCTATATGTTGTGCTGACTTTCAGCTCAACTAGAGTAGTTCTTTAAAAATTAATTGTAGGAAGCAAAAAAAAAAAAATCTTGGCCAAGTAATAGGAGTGAGTTACATTTATTAAGTTTCAGCTCAGAGGAAATTTTTAGCCTTAAGCTGTAAATTCCAGAAAATAGGTGTGTATAATAAAAACACTGACAGATATTAATTATAGCATTGCTATAGACAATGATCAATAAAATGGAGTGACCCTGAGATAAAATGTTTAATCTTTTGAGTGAGATGTGGTCTAATATCTCAGAAATAGAGAAGTGAGAAATTCAGGTTCTGACTTGCAGGAGCTTACTAGGTGTCCTTTCACAAAATTCACTATCACTCTTAGCTCCTTTTTGCCTTTCAAAGACTTACTTCATTTTGGAGTCAAGCAGAATAGAAGTCATAAAGAATAAATTGATGACAAGTTACTTTTCTTTTTCTTCTTTCGTTTCTTGCTTCCCTCTTTCCTTCCTATTATGAGATATCTAATGGTAAGAGAGTGATCATTGATCATTTGTGCATTTTTTGAAAAAAATACTTCTTTGCTGAAAGTTAAATGAGATCTCTCTATGTCATTGCTAGTTAAAAATCATAATACCTTCTATATTCTTATTATGAATCAATTTTTAAAAACATTATTAAGTGCTTACGATGGGCAAGGCATGGTGCAAAGTGCCAGGACTACAAATATATTCATGCAAGAGAGGCCTTAGATTCAAGGAACTTACATTCTGATAGGAGAAAGACAAAACATATAGAGAAGTGGTGGTCAAGTATAGAAAAGTCAGAGGCAATGGTGATTGGAGTCAGAGGGGAAAATCATCAAACCTCCTTTCTAGACTATACTTGCTAGTCCTTGGATCCCAAATATCCCTTCAAACTCTTGAGATTCCTTTTGAAGGATTTTATAAGAATTATAAATCTAAGCACAGAAATGAAGCCATAGCAAAATACTTTATCATGTATTCAGAATAATTGCCTTACTATGCAGTTGATTAAATGCTGGAGATTATATACTCTTCAACCTAAAACCTTTACAAAGAGAAAAAAAAATCTTTCTTATTATGCTTTAAACCCAAATCAGCCTGAGGAGGAGGATAGACTAACTGATTAATTGATTTCTAGGGTCCTTAGCGTCTAGGTGATTTGGTGATGCACAAGTTGGTCAACAGTCTTTGCAATAACGACAGAAAAGAAAGAGGAGAGGGAGCAGGAAGGAAAGAAAGGCAGAGAGAGAAAGACAGAGAGAATGAAAGAAAGAAAGGAAAGAAGGAAGGAGGGAGGAAGGGAGAGAGAGAAGGAAGAAAGGAAGGAAAAAAAGGAAGAAAGGAAGTAAAAGAAAAACAATTTGTCATGAATTCATTCTTCTATTCTGCTTACTCCAAAATGAAGAAAGCCTTTGAAAGCCTTGAAAAGGAATTAAGGGTGACAGTGAATTTTATGAAAGGGTATCTAATAACCTATTGCAAGTAAGAACTTGAATCATCTCACTTAGGTATTTCTGAGTATCTCACTCGAAAGATTAAAAACAGAAAGATCTAAGTGGTAAAAGATGGAGAAATAGTGTGATAACCACCATGTACAAAGTCAGGCCCTAGGACACTTAGGGTTATTTCAAGAGGATTTTACCTGCCTAGAGTTTGGAGTCATGATTGAGAGTGTCCTGAATACCAAAGGTTCAGGACTTGAAAAAGGATATGGCAAATATAATGCTCTTCTGAGGGACTCTGAGGAGTAGCAGGGTGAAATAACCCTATATTGCTATAGGATTATACCACATTGAAATTCAATAATTTTCACCTTTTTCTCACCCTTATTTCCATCATCTCCCCAGGAAAAAACTCTTTTTATTTTTGCATAATGGACACACTTTCCTAACCAAGTCATTCCCCTATTCTCTGTATTTGATGTTCTAGGACCTGTGGCATTTCCCACAATTCTTAATAGATAAGGCTATGCAGTTAGATGCACAGTTCAGATATAAGCAAGAAGATATAGCAATTGGGCTTTATAGGGTTGTATGAATAGCCAGAGGGGAACTGCTCATATTTTTGCTATAGGTGTGACTTGGAGATGAAAGAGCTGTCTTACCTGAACTTGAGGCTCAAGATGAGGAGGAAAAACTCCAAAGAGGAATTAAATATTGAAACAGGCAAAGCACATTTCTCTGTGATTTGGCTAGTCATCAAGATGGCATTGTGCCCAATTTTACAATGAAGAGCATTTGATTTTATGTTCACTTCTCTCATGTGGAATTTTACTTTGATGTGTTCTCCTGTAAGTCCTTCTGAATTCCCCGTGAACTCTTACTTGGAGCCAGGGGAAAGCTGGTTCATTTGCAAATCCTAGAACAGCATGAACACCCTTAATAGTGTATACAAATGTAAATCATTTTTTTAACCAACTTCATTGGAATAAGTTCTCTTTAATCCTAGAAAAAGCTTTCTGAATATGATAATCAAAAAATAATTTTAGATGAATTTGCTTTAAAATTCAAAATGTCCATTTAAACATTTTAAATGCTTGTAATGATATAATGCAAAGTGTTCATTTCTAAAGAGATGACCAAGAAACATGGGTTTAACTTTATGAATAACAAACCAAAAATTTATTGTAGTGATGAATAGATAAATAATAATAATAAGGAGAATCAATATGTAATCATTTAAGTGTTTATTAAGTGCCAAGCACTGTGCTAAGCTCTGGAGATATAGGGTATTCCAAAAGTATCAGAGCAATTTTAAGATTAATAGGCTAAATAAGTTTTATGCTTTAATAGTGAACAACATTTAAGCTTTAATAGCTTGAAACTGCATTAAGATTTTTGAGACATCCTGTACAAAGACAAAAGTAAAATAATCTCTGCACTTCAGGAACTTGCATTCTAGTGAGGAAGGCAATACAAATACAACCAAGCATATGCATAATCTATACATAATGAACACAAGATAGTTTTTGAGGAGAAAACATCCTATCATCTGAGGACATCACAAAAGACTTCATTCATAAGGTAGTGCTTGAATTGAGTCACAAAGGAAACCATGGATTACAAAAAGCTATGGAGAGAAGGGAATGCATTCCAGAAACAGAGGAAAACCAGCCAAATAATGGAAAATGGAGTGTCATTTGTATAGCAATTCCACTGGATCAGTTGACTTCAGTGTAGAACTTTAAAAGGATAGTTATGAATTAGACATCCGAAAAGAAGGTATAGTTTTTTAAGAGATTTAAATTTAAAATTGGTATGTTGACTACTGATTCTAGAGGAAATAGTGAAAGAAGCCATTTTCATAAGCTTACAGAAGACAAAAATTTCTCAATCCTCTTGATTACCAAAAATAAAAATTAGGTATTTTATGTACATTAGTCCACAGAATATTAAATGCAAGAGAATGCAAATCCTTAGCAAGATAATGACTTGTCTTACGCACTTAAAAAAAATCAGAACTTCATCAAAATAAAAAAATAAGAATAAGATAACATCATCATAGAATTATTACTGATATTTACTTTATGTATTGAGCTTTTCATGTACCATAAATAAATGAATGAATGATAAAGCTTTGATTAAACCCTTACTATGCTTATTTACAGTTTAACTTGACAGTTGCTCACCTGCTGGTATTGGTGATGGTAGAGATATAAAGTCCCATTTCCACGAGATACCCTTCAATATGCATATTTTTTGTAAATAACTATAATAACAAAACTAGCATTTATATAGCTCTTTACAGATATCATCTCATCTTATACTCAACAATTTTGGAAGGTAAATGTTATTTTACCATTTTTAGAAAACTGAGGCACGGAGATTGATTTGCCCCAAATTTTAACATCTTTATGTTTTCAATATCTACAATGTGAAGTTTCAATTCATTAAGCAAATTAATAAGCATTTATTAATTATCTGATATGTATCAGGTGCCAGGGATACAAAAATAAGAAATGAAACAATCCCTATTTACAAGGAAATTAAGGAACAAGGTTCATCCCTGGACACAAAAATCAGCTATAAGATATATAGATTATTCTATAGCAGCTCCCTCTACTTACCTGCAGATTTATGCTATGAACATAGTCTATATTATGTAATTGATAGACTTATAATGATACATTATTCACTTATCAGAGGTAAGGTGAAATTTATCAGAGATGAATAAATGTAACTATCATTCTATGTTGTATTTGAAGACTTTCAATTTATGGATTTAACTGAAAATAGCTACACAGTGACAAACTTTATCATGTTTTTGTCTCTGGATGTCTGTAGATATACAAGGCTTTTGTCATCAACATAGTGGTGCCATAGTGGTGCTAGTTTGTGAATATCAAAATTGTATGCTAACAAAATTGTTAAAGTGAAAAAGAATAGCTCATTTCTCATAATCAAGTCAGGTAATGTGATGTTGAGAGTACTCCAGTCATCAATGGTATGGAAACTAGGGAGGTGTTAACAACATAATTTTAGGAAGCCTTCATTCAGATATCATTTTGTAAATCATCAACCTGCCACTTATTACTTCCTCAATATGACTGTTCGAACTTGTCTAAAAGTGTCCTCTGTAATTTTAATCCTCTAAACTTTTGAAAAGTGATTGATTTGCCAATGGCATCTAAACCTGTGAACTTTGTCTCACCTCTGATTTCAATAGCAGCAGACTTCATCAGATCCAGACAGGTGAGTGACTTGATAGAGGGATTCTAATATGCATTTGGTTAAAAACGCATTTTTGAGTGACATGGTTGCTATTCAGTTACTGTTCCTAAATGCCCAAAGCAGTTAGGGATCAAGACAATCTTGGTTCTGAAAATGATATAATTGTGTGAAAAGTTCCTACAATCAAACAGAGCTCTTTACATTCCAAAACCAAACAAATAACTCCAAACATGATTGAATTAATCCTGGATCAGTACAGATGGCAATTTTTATTCTTTGTCAATGCTGTCTGCTGAAGAATCTTAGCTCCAGTGTGTCTCTGTGTGTGTCTGTGTGTGTGTGTCTATGTGTGTGTGTGTGTGTGTGTGTGTCTGTGTCTCTGTGTGTATGCGTATGGGGCTCCTGTTGTATGAGGTTTGGCATATTGCATGTGGCAGGCTGTTGAAAAATGAATAAAGACAGGAGGAAAAAGGCAATGCACCTCCCATTGGTAATCAAGGAAACACTGGTTGCTGACTACCCGTGTGCCAAATCTCTAGGTTTGCCCAGAGGCTCCCAAGATCATTTCTTTGCCCCCAGATTTTCATGTCAAATTATCACTCATGTTCTCTAAATGAACATGCCTCTTATTTTATTTAAAACACACTGGGCACTCATATTTGACTTCCTGCTAGGCAATGTAATATTTAGCATTTGCGGCATACACAAATGGGAAGAGATGAAGCATGGCTTTATGAGAATAATGTGAAATTTCTTTTTTTTTTTTGTTTCTTTTCTTTCTTTCTTTTTTTTTTCTTGCAATGATGTATCTTTGCCCCTAGCCTTCAAGCTGTAGACATGAAAAGTAAAACATTTGTTCTGTATGGTTTTACACCTGAAAAAACTCTGACCAGAAAGCCCATAAGAATTCATGAGGAGCTTTAGGCTACCTCTCCATGGCTTTGGCCTGAGGCAAAGCTAGGGGCTAAGAACTTTTCATGTGGGGGGTAAAGAATAAAGTAGAAACATATCATACTGTTTTCTGTAGCACATGTACACAAAAGCTCTTCACCTCTCTAGAAAGCAATCTGTCATTGCACTAGAATTCCAGTGACTACCAAGATAATAAACATCATGACTTGATTTTGACCTACTTAGTTAAAATTCGGAGTGTCCTTTAGCCACTAAATTCCATTTATATGGTAGAGAACAATGCTTTCAGCCTGTCTAGGGACTGTGGGAAGCTATTGTATTGGAATGAACATCCGGTTGGCTCAGCCAAAGTAAAGGCATGTAAGGAAATCTGTCTCTTCCATTTTCAAAATCTCTCAACCCTTATTAAAAATGCTTACTACAACATCAAAATAAGAGCACATCTGCTTACAACTCTGTTTCTATTTTTATTCAGCGCATCCTATAAAGATCCCCAAAATATAGTCTAAGGTGACCATTGATATCATGGTGTGTGTCAAGGGGCACATCATCTGTATATCAGTCACATATGTCATGGTGTCCATGGAGAGATTGGAAATTCAGAGACCAGCTTGATTTATACCTATGAGGTGAATTTTCATTACTCCACTTCAAGGAGTATCACAACTTGTTTGAATTAAAAAAAAAAAAAAAAAAAAGACTAGTTCATTGTATAGACTGATCTTACAGGTTATCACATCCGACTCAGACATGGAATTTTCAGAGGCTCCTTGTCTGATAATAACACAAGTTCAATCTAATAAGCTTCTTGCACCATGAACCATTTTAAAATGTTCAGGGATATAATGTGTGAGCAAATTAATTATAATATATTCTAATTAATATTATGTGAATATTTCTATCTATGCAAAAGCAGTTTCATACTTAGTTATACTGTGTTAGTTACATCATAAAAGTGATCAAAAAAAAAAAGGAAGAAGGAAATATGTACTAAACACTTGCTATATGCTAGTCATTGTGCTAAATACTGGGGATATAAATACTTGGAAAATACTTGGAAAAGGATAGCCACTGCTTTCAAAGAGCCTACATTTTATTGAGGTTGAATAATTCACGAAGGAAGCTAAAAATGGAGGTAAGGAGTGGAGATGGGGGGATGGACACAATATAGTGTGAAATTTAGAGGTCAGGAGCAGAACCAGTAGGGGAATGAGAGCTAGTTGGCTTAGGCCCCTCGACTAAATGGAGGCATCTAGAATAAAAAGTAAATATGTAAAATATGTAATTAAAAAAATTTAAAAAATTTAAAAAAAAACCTTATTGGGAGAGGAAGGTCAGTTTGGTAGAGGGATGGTCTAGGATGGAAAGATAAAGAAATGCCTATAACTTCTAGGGCAAGAAGGGCCCAGGTCCTGAAGTAAATTGCAGGAAAAAACAACAGCTGAGGTGAAGCCAAGATGGTAAAGGGAAGAAAAGACTATTGTTGAGTTTTCTCAACATTTCCTTACTAACTTCTAAAATACACCTTCAAATTAATTTCTGGAGAAATAAATCCAACTGAACATTGAGGTAAGACATTTTTTCCAGCCCAGGACAATTTAAGAAGTCAGAAGGAGAGGTCTGTCATCAGGAAGTATGTTGGCCAAGGACCCATGTAAAAGGAACACTATTAATGAACCTTGGAGATGACAACAGCAGCAGCAGCTTCAGGAACTTCAAACCAGAAACTATAAGGCAATCTCACTATTGGTCAGAAAGATACTACAGAAGATCCCTTTGTTACCACTGGGCACAGGACCAGGTTTTTGGCACCTCTATTGCCTATAACCAATTCCAGGCCTTGGTTCCAGGACAAAGAGGACCATTTATACTCACAAGTGATTATGATCCCTGAATGATGTGTTTATGACATATTGCTGTGATCTCCTTGCTAATATTTTATTTAATTTTTTTTGCATTAATATTCTTATACTATGATTAGGTGGGGTTTATACCAGGAAGACAGGGAGGGTTCAATATTTGGAAAACTATCAGCATAATTGACCATATCAATAACAAAAACAATAAAACAATCATGCTTACCTCAATAGATGCACCAAAGGCCTTTGACAAATTATAGCACTTATTTTTCTTTGCTAATACTTTAATATTTTTGAATCAATATTCAACAAGTGTAATTGGTTTATAATTATTTTCTTTCTCTGTTTTGGCTCTGCTTGGTTTAGGTACTAGCACCATATCTGAGTAATAAAAGGAATTTGGTAGGAATCCTTCTTTGCTTATTTTCTCAAATAGTTTATATAGTATTGGAATTAATTTTTCTTTAAATGTTTGGCAGAATTCACTTGCAAATCCATCTGGTCCTGGAGATTTTTTCTTAGGGAGTTTACTAATGGCTTGTACAATACCTATTTTTAATTTAAAACACTAAAAACCACAGGAATAAATGGAATCTTTCTTAAATTAAGTAATATCTAATGAAAACAAGAGCAAGCTTTATTTGTAATTGAGAAGACTTCCCAATAAGATCAGGGATGGAACAAGGATTTCCACAATCACCACTATTGTTCAACTGTGTATTAGCTATTCTAACACTAGAAAAAAAGACAAAAGAAAAAAAAAAAAAGGAAACTGAAGCAATAAAAACAGGCAATGAAGAAACAAAACTATCATTCTTTGCAAATGATACAATGATATACTTCCCTAGAGAATCAAATGGAAATTAGTTGAAACAATTAACATTAGCAAAGTTGTAAGATATAAAACAAATCCACTAAAATCAGAAGCATTTCTCTATATTATCAACAAAACCAAGCAGGAAGAGAAAGAATGAGAAATTCCATTTAAAATGGCCATACACAATACAAAACATTTGGGAATCTACTTCCCAAGACACATTCAAGAGCTATGTGAACACAATCACAAAACATATCATAAAAAAAGAGATTTAAACACTTGAAAAAATATTCATTACTCATATGTAGACTGTACAAATATAAAAATGACAATTATATCAACATTAATTTACTTATCCAGTACTACAGTAATCAAATTAACAACAGATTATTTTATAGAGCTAAAAAAAATAACAAAATTCATCTAGAAGAATAAAAATAAAGAAAATCAAATTAATGAAAAAAATGAGGGAAGGAGGTCTAGCAGTACAAGGTTTCAAACTATATTATAAAGTAGTAATCAAAGTCAATCAGTTATTGGCTAGGTTATAGAATGGTAGATGAGTGGAATAAAGTACACAATAGTAAATTATCATAATATTCTAGTGTCTGATAAATTGAAAGTTTCATGATATGAAAGTAAAAATTCAATATTTGACCAAAACTGCTGTTAAAACTTGAAAGAAATTTGAAAGAAACTATACATAGACTTTAAACCAACATCAAAATGGGTAAGTGATTTAGACATAAAGCGTGGTTTCAGAAGTAAATTAGGGAAGCATAGAAAAGTTTACCTAAAAGAGTTGATGAGCAAACAAGAGATAGAAAGGCTCACAGGATGTAAAATTGATCATTTTGATTATATGAAATTTAAAAGGTTTTGCACAACCAAAACTAAAGCAATCAAAATTAAATGGAAAATAGAAAACTGGGAAATAATTTTACATTGAGTTTCTCTGAAAAAAAAAAAAAGGCCTCATTTCTCAAATTTATAGGGAACAGGGCCAAAGGAACAATTTCCCAGTTCATAAATGATCAGATGATATGAACAAGCAGTTTTCAAAAATAAAAATCAAAACTATCAATAATTGCATAAAAAATGCTCTAAGATGATTAGAAGAAAGCAAATGGAAAAAACTGAGATTCTACCTCCCACCTGTGAGATTGGCTAACATGAGAGAAAAAGAAAATGACAGATTCTAGAGAGGAATCAGAAATATAGGGACACAAATACAGTGCTGGCAAAGTTATTAACAGATTTATTACCATTATGGAGAATAATTTAGAACTCTGCCTAAAGGCATAAAAACAGCACACACTTTTTTACTCAGCAATGCATCTACTAGGTCTACATCCTAAAGAGATCAAAGAAGAGGGGAAAGGATCTATTGGAAATTGAGGGAATAGTAATCAGTTGAGGAATGACTGAACAATTTGTGGTATATTATTGTGATGGAATCCTATCATGCTTTTAAAAATGATAAGCAAGATGTCTTTAAAAAAACTTGAGATAGTCACTTCTGTACAAAAAACTGATGGACTCTGAAAGCATATTGAAGCATTTTTTCAAACTTTATTTTTCTTACTTTTGGGTTTTTTTTTCTCAACATGGCAACCATATATGTTTTATATCACTTCATATGTATAATTGATATCATATTACTTGCCTTCTTGGTAAGTGGGGAAGCAATGGGAAAAGGTAGAATTTGCAACTCAAAGTTTTTTTTTGTTTGTTTTTTTTAAGTAAATGTTTAAAAAATTGTAAAGGCAATAGAAAAAAAGAGAGAAAAGAAACAATAGCTGACATATGGTTTTGAAGTTTTGAAGTTTACAAACAGAATTGAGAAAAGAATAGATGATGGCCAGTCTAGACTCCTTCACAAAATGGAGGCCTCAGAAAGAATTCACCAATAACTGAAGGATCTTGGTGCATAAATGTTCCGGGTGGGAAGTCCACAAAGAGAGGTAGGCTAATATAAAGCCTCATTCAGATTTATACAAATCTTTCATACATTATTGTGAGTATTTTAATTATTCAATTTCTTCCCCGTTTTAACAGACAGATCAACCTTTATTGCTACTAATCTAATTTTAGATTCTGGAATCATGAAACCATGCTTTCCATGGGATAGTAAATGACTATTTTTCACCCAAAGACCTTCAAATTCAGGGAATGAAGTCTTGTTTATTTCTCCATTCCTAAATAGAACTACATACAGACCCCACTAAGTTGATTATTTCTCAAATGCTTTTTTTTTCTCATCCTTTACCTAAAGGATGCTTTTGTTAGAATTTGTGCCTATAAATATTTGATGTTTTTATAACTTTTTATCTCAAGCTGAATAATTTTAACCAACCAATTAAGCCTCTATCTACCAGCAGAAAAATAGAGGGGAGCAAAAACATATTGAGAAGGAATGCAGGGAGTGATATATTTGTTGTCATTCACTCACTTAGTCATGTCTAATGCTTCATGACTTCATGGACCATAACACAGAAGGCTTTTCTTTGCTCCAATATTTCTCTAAGTCTGTTCAAGTTCATGTTTGTTATTTTTATGACATTATCTAGTTATCTTATCCTTTGCTGTCCCCCTTTCCTTTTGCTTTCATTTCTTCCCAACATTAAGGTCTATTCCAATGAGTACCATGGTCTCATTGTATAGCCAAGGTTTTTAAGGTTCAGATTCAGTATTTCATTTACCAGTGAATAGAATGAATTACTTTCTTTAAGTACTGACTAATTTGGTCTCCTTACTACTCAAGGGGATCTCAAAAGTCTTCTCCAGGACCAGAATTCAAAAATATTGATTCTGCATTGGTCAGCTTTCCTTATCATACATTGCTGTTAGAAAAACAACTTTGACTATATGGACTTTTGTTGGCAAGATGATGCCTCTTCTTTTTAGTTTGCTGTCAACATTTTCCATAGCTTTCTTCTAACGAGCAAAGGGTTTTTTTTTTTTTAAATTTCATGACTGCAGCTGCTGTCTGCAGTGATCTTTGAGCCCAAGAATATAAAATCTGACATTGCTTCCATTTCTTCTCTCTCATTTGCCAGGAACTGATGAGAATCATTACCAAGATCTTAAATATTTTGTTATTTGTTTGTAGTTTTTTTAATGTTATACTTCGAACCAGATTTTACAGTCTCCTTTCACCCTCATCAAGAGGCTTCTTAATTCCTCTTCATTTTCTGCTATCTTGTTGCTATTTCTTTCAGCAACTTTAATTCTGGCTTTTAATTGATCCAAGCTATCATTTTGCATGGCATACTCTGCATATAAATTAAATAAGTAAGAAAACAAGGTACAGCCTTGTCAAACTCCTTTTCCAATCTTAAACAAATAAGTTATTCCATGTTAATTTCTAATTATTGTTTCTTGGCCCACATATAAGTTCCTCCAGAGACAAATACGATGATCTGGTACTCCCTTCTCTTTGAGCACTTGCCACATTTTGTTGTGATCTACATAGATAAAGGCATAATGTGGTCAATAAATCAGAAGTACATGTCTATTTTTTCTGGAACTTCCTTGCTTTCTCCTTAGTCCAGTGAATATTGGCAATTTGGTCTCTAGTTCCTCTGCCTCTTCAAAAAGTCAGCCTGATCTGGTAATTCTAAGTTCATATAGTACTGAAACCTAGCTTGCAGAATCTTAAGCATAACATTGCTGGCATATGAAATGAATACAATTGTTCAGTAATTTGAACATTCTTTGGCATTATCCTTCTTTAGAACTGGGACATTTGCTGGTAAATATATATGCATATGTATATATATTTACACATACACATATGTTTAGATGTATTGTGCATATGTGTATATATGATGTATAAGATTTTATATATATATATATATATATGTATGTATGTGTTTGTACATTACTGACCTTTTCTCTATATATTTTCTCTTGAAAAGGCAGTTATAATCAAAATGGTACAGAAAAATAAATGCACTTGAGACTATTATTGCCTACAATAATACACTATGAATTACTGAATGAAATATATATGTATATGTGTATATATGCATATACATATGTGTGTATAAATATAAATCGATTGATCTATCTATTTGCTCTCTCTCATAAACCTGTCTATTTCTCCATTTTCCTAAAGAAGAAAATCCTAGGAAAATCAAAGCTGAGAAATTATCCAGTGCCAGTATGGTATTATCACTCCACTGAAAGGGTTGCAGGGAGAAAGCTGGAAAATCAATACTCAGATGCTGAAAATTTGAGCCTTGAAGCACTTTCATTAACTTGTTAGCACTTTCATTAACTTGTTAGCCCTCTGCCTTCCTAGCAGTGGAATTTTAAGTGTCTCATACAACTACAATAAATGCCCTTTTGCTCAATGTAAACTTTATTAAATATTTAACACCAAGAGCAATTCAGTAATTAGCTCTCCAAAGCACCTATCTTTAAGTGGCTGTGTGATAGATAAGATCAAGAGAGCTATCACAATAGCCAGCTATAACTTTTCCTAATCCTCCCACAACCAAAATATGTACATTTACCTATTTCTATGACCCAATCTTGGCATTGACAAATTAAAACAATAAGTCTAGATCATGTTTTCTTCATATAATTCTTTTATGTTTTTAACTACATATTCCTAATCTCTTTCTTTCCTTATTTATTCAGTTTGGACTTCTCTTATGATCTTCCAACATTAAGGAACTCCATGAAATCGCCATTTGATGTGCAGATTTCCCACTCACTAGTAATTTTAGAGGCTCATGGGATCATACATTTGGAGCTAGAAGGGACTTAGAGATCACTGAATTTAACCCTTTTATTTTATAGATGAAAAGGGTGACCTATAGAGATACATGATTTGCCTACAGTTAAACTGTTATTATGTGTCACAAACAGGACTTGAACCCAGGTCCTCCTAATTCCAAACCTAATCCTCTATCTACTACATCATGCTACTACTTCTTCTAATAAAAAAGTTTATCCTTCCTAAAAATCTCAAAAACCAAATACTTGATATTTTTGTATGTCCTATCAAGTTGAAGTCACTCTCTTGTATTTATTCTCTTTACTCTTAGAGGAATCCTTCTGGTCTTTTGTTGTTACTATCTCTTTTATATAATATGTTATTTACCAAAAAAAAAATCATCTCGATGATGAAATAACACAAAGACAATGTAGCATGAAAAGCATAGTTATCATATAGTCTGCTGGTAAGAACATATCTGATCTGTTCAGGGTATCACGTTTTAGATGATGGAATATTGACAAGCTAAAAGGAATTCAGGATAATAAATAAAGTTCAAACCATGCCACATGAGAGTTAGTGGAAGAAGCAGGTGATGTTTAGCATAATGCCTTGATAACTCCTTTTTAAAATTAGTCCTCAGCACAGCTGCCAAAATGATATTCCTAAAATACAAGCCTATGTCACTTCCCTCCTCAGTAAATTTCAGTGGCTCCCTATTTCCTCCAGAGTTACATACAAATGCCTCTCTTTGGCATTTAAAGCCTTTCATCATCAACGCTCAATCTTTCTTTCTTGACTAATTATAAATTGTTTCACTCTACAGTTCAACCAGGCAGACCTTCTGGCTGTTCTTATATGGCTATGCTGGAGCCTGCAAATCCTAAGAGCCAATTGTTACCAATTTTAGGTGAGAACATTTATACCACAAAAATAAGCAAATATTATAGATTAATAGCTTATATATTTATACATATATATATATATATGTATATGTAGTACTTACTCCTAGGCACTATATTGTTTTGTTGATTTTCTAGACTTAACTGATGAAAAAATGTTAATAATGCAGATTAAAATCACAAGTCTCTTGCATTCTTTTCCCCCCCAGACAGTCAGTTGTAAAACATTTACCAGTACACTTCAATTCATACATGATATTCTGTAATCCATTTCCATGAAATGATAGACCTCTTAATCCCTTCCTCCCCATCTCTCTCCTCTCCATCCCTACCCCACCTATGATCTACAATGGAGTTTCAAACTCATGGCCTCAGAACAATGCTCTAAGTTTACTCCAGGTTAGATTAATATGCAATTGCATGTATTTAACAAAAAAAAATAATAATAACAGAACAGATAATGTTTATATTTGGTTTTCTAAGTCAACATGCAACCTGTAAAGATCCTGATATATGGTTTCATCTCTCTTGTTTCTATTTAAGTTTGGCACTACTGATCTACAGAATGTTTCTATGGAATAGGCTGACTCAGAAAGTAGTAAGTTAGATTTCTTCCAGCAGAAGCTGGCTGACTATTTGCTAACATGTCATAGATGGTAATTAAATATTGTGGAGGAATTTGAATTAAGAAAATTTGAAGGCCTTTCTAACTCTAAGATTCTATGATTTAAATATAGTCCTATGATTGGGCCCCCATCACTGTCTTTGCCAAGATCTGTTGCTAAGGGCGGATCTTTCTCCTTTCTGCAGTTTGTTTGCACATTAAGCTCAAATAGAGCTCCATCAGTTCTAACTGCTACTGACTTTTTCAGTGAGGTTGTACCTTTAATATATTAAACAGTTTGAGTCAAGGATGTCTTTCATCTATGCTGCATGACTGCCTACATAAGTTATTCCTTGCAGTAAAGTTAATACCTGCTTGATAATTTGGTGTTAAATTGAGATAAGGGGTAAACAAAATATTTTGTTGCATTTGGTTAAAAACCCAATGAAAAAATACTTTGAATCCATTATATAGAAAAAATTATTATGTACTTTCCATGACAAATCATGGATGTAATAAAAATCTTGAAACAATTAATCTCAAATCAATCTACAAATGGAATTTTATAGTTAAATTGATTTCTACAAATGTAAACAATCAGTTCACAAATGGAATCTTTCAGATTAGAGTATGGTGATAAGCATATGTTCCATCACTTGGGAACTGTGTATCATTAAGAAATTCATTTAATTTCTCCTAGACTGTATTTTCTCATCTATAAAATGGGGGTGAGACAATTTGCATTACCTATTTCACAGGGTATTGTAGTCATTTTGTAAATGTTAGAGTGTTCTATAAACATGATCTGTTATTTTTTTTTTGTTGTTATTGAAAAGAAGAATTAGGGGCAGCTAGGTGGCACAGTGGATACAGCACCAGCCCTGAAACCAGGAAGACCTGAGTTCAAATCTGATCTCAGACACTTCCTAGCTGTGTGATCCTGGGCAAGTCACTTAACCCCAGTTGCCTCAGCAAAATGCAAAAAAAAAAAAGAAAAAAGAAAAGAAGAATTAACAATATGCTACAACATTCCATTTTTTCCTAACTAGATCACTCCCACTATCTCAGTTTCTTCTTCTTCTTCTTTTTCTTTCTTCTTCTTCTTCTTCTTTCTTCTTTTTCTTTTTCTTTCTTTCTTCTCCTTTTTCTTTCTTTCTTCTTTTTCTTTTTCTTCTTTTTCTTTCTTTCTTCTTTTTCTTTTCCTTTCTTTCTTTCTTTCTTCTTCTTCTTCTTTTTTAAATCTTATGATCTTCAGTAAGTTAAGTCACCTCTCTGGACCTATCTTGCCTCATGTTTTAACTAAAAAGTTGGATTAGATCCAATTTTCCAGGGCTATATCCAAGGATCCTGTGATATCTTAACAGAAAAAAAAAATACAGCCTCAGGTGAGCAGAGATGGAATATTGTTGTGACATAATATCTATCAGTTAAGTGGGTACCCCCTCCTTACCTGCCATATAGTTTTAATGGCTCTACATCTAACTTTAATAAGAAACTTGAAGTCACTTTTCAGAGGTGATTTTTGAAGGCCTGAGTATTGTTGTGTTCCAATTGGATTGCTATAGTGCTAATTGCAGCAATTACTACCAAATGGTTTAGAAGATTAAAAAAAAAAAGATTATAATTATCTCCTTATGAACACCATACCATTATCAGTAAGAATAAATGTGAAAAATATAGAATCCATTGCATGCAACCTGTGGTCCCCTTGTGTTCATGGTTTAGCAAAACTTTATGTAACTAGTGAGTTTAATTAATAAAGCATTTTGAAAAATAAATTCCTATAAATACAATTTCTACATATGTCCCTGAAAGAGATTTCACCTACTTAGAAGTTTTTCTTTCCATAAGATTCATTTTTTTACTTCCTATTTTCTTTGTCACATAAAAGACACTAAAAGAGGTTCTCTCTATCCTTCAAAATAAATTAAGTATACAAAATGATGCCTCCTGACTTTTGAAGCATATACCAGAGTTAATTAATTCAAGTCCTTTGCACTCCTCAACTTTTATGACCTCTATGCCCATGCTACTTCAGTTGCTAATAAAAGCTATCACATTCTATCCCTCACCATCATTTAAACTGAGTGACCTCCAAAATTCTGAACTCTGAAATCTTTTTTTTAAAATTACAATCTTCTCTTCTTAAAACTTTTCAACTTTCTTACTCTTCTTATGCCTATTCTTCATAATCATTAGTCATTCAATTCCTTTCTTCTCTCCTAAAATAGCTGTTATTCTCAGGTCTCACTTTCCTCACTACCCAATCTGGATTTTCTGGTGAGATATTTCTGTAATGTGCTCTGCTCCATTTTTGTGTCTCTTGTTTCCTTGACCTTCTACTTTGTTTACTTCAACCCTGAGAAATTCCTACCATAGACCACCTCCACTCCTACTTCTTCAGCAGATCACTAGAGGAAATCATTAAAACATGGCAAATACTCCAAATACATGTTATTTGATCTTAAATGAATATTGTATGCTTACTCAAGAAAAGGAAAGCTATTACCTTCCAATGTAACCCATTGCATTTTTGGATGAATTTTCTTGTTAGAATGTTTTTTCTTTCTTTCTTTTTTTTTAAATGTTTACTTATTTCATTTTTACTTTATGGGATAAAACAAGCATTTCTTGTTTTAACATAATATAATAAAAATATGATTGAACATGAAACTAAATCTCTTTTTGTACAACTTGCTATTCCTTTTAAATATATGATAAAATTATCATATAAGTTTTTTTCTTTTTCTTTTGTTTCCTTCTCCCATCCTAAACATATTTTCCTTGCCTGCCTCTCTGCACCTTCTTTTTATTCATTTCTTCTAGTTATGCCTTCTGAACAAAGCAGAGCAAATTTAATTTTCCTTCTCCATGATAGTCATTCAAGTATTTGAGGACAGATATCATGCCATCTTTATTACTAACCTCCCAAGTCTTCTCTAAATCAAATATTCCCATACCTTCAGCCAACTATATGATCTACTTTTAATTCTTTCTCATTATCCAGGCCACTTTTTTTTAAACATGTTCAAAATCATGGAAGTCTTTTCTAAAATAGGATTGAACCCAGTACATTTGGCTATGGTAGAAAACCTCTCTTTATCTGGACATGCTTAGCATGGCCTTATGAAGCTGCTAAGTCATATTATTAACTCTTATTAAGTGAACAGGCCATTAAAATCACCCAGGATTTTTTTTCATATGATATATTGTCCAGCAATTTCCATACTTGCTAGGTTTTTTTTAAAATGTAGGTATAAGACTAGATATAGATAGATAATAATAGATACACTACCTATACACACATATATAACATTTTTCAGTCATTTTTCAGTCAACTCTTCATGATCCCATTTGGGATTTTCTTAGCAAAGATACTTGAGTGGTTTGCCATTTCCTTCTCCAGTTCATTTTATAGATGAGGAAACTGAGACAAACAGGTTTATGAGACTTATCCAGAATCACACAGTTAATAAGTGTCTGAGGTTAGATTTGAACTCAGAAAAATGAATCTTTCTGATTACAGGCCCAGAAATCTATCCACTGTACTATAAGATGCCATATCTGAAGTATTTCTATGTAATAACATATGATTCTATACTTTAATAGGTAGATAGATATAAGGCATAGACAAATAATTAATATAGATAGATATGAATATATACATATCTACCTATCAAATAGTATTTTACTACAAATAGATATGGTCTTTTGTTTTAGTCTATTGGCTTGTATTTACCTCATCTGACATATTAACTGTTCCTTCAAGGGTTGTACTATGTGAACATTTGAAGAATATTTCATGTATTCTTTCAAGTCACCAATAAAAATTTGAGCAGTATGAAATTCTACTAGAGAACTTCTCTAGCTTAATATTGAATATTTTCTCAGGCTTTCATTCAATTATTCTTAACTACCTTAATTACCATTATTGAACCCACTTTGTTAAATTTTGCTAAAAATCTAAGTAAATTACATCTTGGGCACTCCATTAATCTGTAAGACATTTTTATTATTATTATTATCTTCAATGTCTCACATGGTCCTTGAAAAAAGAAGGTAAGTAACAATGTTTGTTGACCTCAATTCAAATATAGGTTCTCTTGAGTTCAATATCCCCCAGAACCAATATGCTTACATATAAAAATACGTTAGCATGGAATCACTGAAAATACTCACTACCTGATTTAGGGAACTGATTGTTAACCTTGGTCTTGGAGCCATGGTTCATGTGTCCATTTAAAAATGGAGGCATTGGGGCAGCTAGGTGGTGCAGTGGATAGAGCACCAGCCCTGAAGTCAAGAGGACCTGAGTTCAAATCTAGTCTCAGACACTTCCTAGCTCTGTGACCCTGGGCAAGTCACTTAACCCCAATTGCCTCAGCAAAAAAAGCAAAAAGTAAAAAAATGGAGGCATAACTCCTACTTGTAGTAATGATAATGAGTGAGTCTAAGTGACTATTTTAGGAAAATAACTAGTCCCTAAGAAAATTAATTAAGAAAGAAAGCTTTCTTCTAGTTCTATGAATTCTGAATTCACCTGAAACATCCAAGGATGATGAAATTGTAGCTGTTCTCTCAAGTGTTTGGAGTATTTGTCTCCACTGCCGATTCTAGTTAGTTTTTTTGGCTTCCTCTGACTTCTTCATAGTTAATCTCTTTGTCTCTAATCTTTCCTACTCCAGTTCATTCTGCACTTCATTATTACATTAAGATATATTAGGGATTAATCTGGGATTTCAATACTTTAGGCAGCTTTCTGGTGAGAAAACTTCTGCCAATGCAGGTGAGCACCCTCTATATAACTATAGCCAGTTACCTAAGGCACTGTTAGGTTTAGTGACTTAACCAGTATTGCACATCCAGTACATATCAGATAGATGTAGGATTGAGCTCAAGCTTTCTTAGCTCTAAAGCTCACTTTTTTGTCTTCTATACTAAGTTGCTTCTTTACTGAGAGATCAGTCTTTCAACACTGTTTCCTCCATGTTGCTTTCCCCTCAAAATGTTATCATGTTTTTCTATTACCTATTAGAACATCTCCAAATTCTGAAAAACTCAGAAATGATTTTCAGATTTATCACCAAGTGGCCCATCCTCACCTTCCACTACTCTCAAGGATAGCTCATCTTATGCTAGTCATGCCAGTCTCTTTGCCATGCCCGACAGATGACATATCAGATGTGTTCCCAACTGTGGTAATAGAGACTTTTGTTCATTTGTTTCTCCTACGTGAATTTTTTTTTTCTTCAGTCAACCTGAATCCTTGCCTTCCTTCCAGATCAAGATTAACCTTTATCATAAAGCTATCCTTTGTTCTTACCATTTCTTGAAGGTAGCATTCCCTCTCTCTTCTCATCACCCTCACTCTTCTAGAAAGATAAATAGACTCCATTTCCTCCTTAGACCCTTGTTTCCTAGCTACTTCACTGAAATTATTCTCCTCCCAAACATAAAATCCAATGTTTATCTCTCAGTCCTCTTTCTCCTTGTCAGAGGGCATAATGTCAACAATCATCTACATCTTGATAACTCTTTCCTTTTTTGATTTCCATGACACTGCATTCACATGTTTTGTTTTGTTTTTTTTTTACCTTTTAAACTATTCCTTCATTATTTCCTTTGTTGTTAGATCTCATATGCAGTCAACCTTGATGATTTGAAGTTGTTTAATTACAGCATTTCACTACTCATTTCTCTGCCTTTACATAGTCTACCCACAAAATCTGGAATTCACTTTTTCCCCATTCTGTTTTGCAGATGAGAAAGCGGAAGCTCAGGGAGAGATTAATTGACATATCCAAAATGACACAGAATAAATGTCAAGAGATAGGATTTGAACCCAATTCTCTACTGATTCCAAATTAACCTTCTTCTCCACTATGCTACATTGCTTTTCTCAGTCAAATCTTCATAAACTCTGATTCGATTGAACTAATTCTCTATATGATCAAGACAAATTGAATAGAAGCAAGTTCACTCACTTTATGAACTACAGCTGTTTCAAGAGATGCTAATAAAAACACAGCCCAGCCACTGAGAACCAGTTTCTCTGAAATAGCTAATTAAAAACTCACCCTATTTTTCTATGATGGATGAAAGTTTTATCATGAGTGTTCATTTCCATCAGATTTAAAAGAAAATTGTATTCTTATGTGGGATTCTTCTAAGCACAAATAAGTATTTCTGAAACAGTGTAATTTTATTTTAAGATGTTTTTAAAAAGTTAACATTAGTAAGAGAGCGATTCATCTTTCTTTAATCAATGAACAGTTAATCTTCATTACTACATTCAGGTCAGTTTAGAATGGCAATAAGCTGCTGGATCTTCACAAGCAAGTCTCTAACACAATGGAAGTCATTAAAATTGCATTACATCTGGCATCTCTGAGCCAAAGCTGGCACCAATTCCATAGAAATCATAAGTACTGGTGATAATGATAAGACAGTAGGGAAATGTGGGCACCATATTAAATATAGACCTTCTACTTAGTGCCTTTGAACTTAGATTAAATACAGTCCTTTTTTCCCCTGTTAAATTGAGGAAGTCTTGAATGAATGGATGGGTGGATGGATGAATGGTGCATTAGATATGACAATGGACTTGGAGTAGAAAAGAACTGCTCTGAAACTCTCTTTCAGACACTTACTATCTGTAAGACCCTGATCAAATTATATAATCACTCTTTGCCTCATTTTCCTCATCTGTAAAATGAAGGGGTTGAACTCAATGATCTGTTAATGTAAGTGACTATATGTAGGCCAGAGAAGTTACAGAAATGGTAAGTGGAGTCATGAAATTCAATAGCTGCACCTCTTCTAAAAACAACAAAATATTTATAGTTCCCAGAATAAGAGGCAGAAATTACTAAGGTGGGATGTGTAGTACGGCTCTGTCTTTGACACAGGTAGGAGTTGCATGATGGTAGGCACATAACTAATTCATCTCAAAAGATTAGAAATAAAAACAGCTCTTATGCCTTTGTCTCCATGCCCAGAGCTAGAGATCAGAGTAGGTGTCTACTGCAGACCAAGTTGAAATCAAATGTCAGACTTTGGAAGAAAAAAAAGCTACTTAAAAAGAAAGAGAGAAGGACAAGAAAGAAAGGGAAATTTTGGGGAAGGGGTGGGAAGGGGAGGGGGAAGTGGAAGATGGAAAGGGAGAAGGAGGAGAGAGGGAAAGAGGGAGACAGAAGGGGAGAAAGGAGAGGGGGAGGGAGAGGGGGGAAGAAAGGAGAAAGGGAGAAAGGGAGAGGGAGGGAGGGAAAGAGGAAGAGAGGGGGAAGAAGGAGAGAGAAAGAAGGAAGGAGAGAAGGAAGGAGAGAGAGAGACAGAGACAGAGACAGAGAAAGAGACAGAGACTGAGACAGAGACAGAGAGACAGAGAAAAACAGAGACAGACAGAGAAACAGGAGGGGGAAGGGAGGAAGGGGAGCAGGAAAGGGGAGAAGGAGGGGAGAGAAGGAAGGAGGGAGACAGGGAGGAAGACGGAGGGAGACAGATAGGGAAAGAGAGGAAAAAGGGAGAAAGGGAGAAGGAGGGAAGGAAGAAGGAAGAGAGGGGGGAAGGAAGGAGAGAGAGAGAGAGAGAGAGAGAGAGAGAGAGAGAGAGAGAAGGAAAGGAGAGAGAGAGAGAGCACACAAAAGCATTTAAGTTTAATCAGAATTCCTATTCTCTTTGAGATAACATCTTCAATTGATTAATCCTTTCTTGTACATTACTTCCATCCTGAGAGGTAGTGGTGGTCTTCATTTTGCATTCTAGTCTTAAAGCATGATAAATAGCTCTTGTCAGATTTACTTCACCCTGACCAGTGGCTATAGCAATGGGGGTAGGGCAGGGTCAGGGAGTTGGCCTCCAATAATCTCCTATAATTCTTCTTCTCTGCCCTGCCCCTCCTCCTCCTTCTTTTCCCCCCTACTATTCCATCCATCTTGTTGTTTTCAGGGGGTGAATGAACTGTAGTTAGAGATGTGAAATTATTTTACACATTACAGATTGTATTTAGTGGGGACATTTATGAAATGTCAATAGTCTTCTTTTAGAAAGAAACCTAGTAACCCTTTTTATATTAAGTGTCTTTACATAAGGGTTTAAGTTAGAATTATGAGAAAGGAAGGGAAAATGAAAACATCTACAAGAGAAGGTTGGGTCTATAGGTAACATTTCTCCCAAATAAGATCATTATTGAAGTCTGAACATATCAAAGAGAACTAAAATAAAGTAATTGCAGTAGAGCAAAGAAACCAAGAGAGCATGCCTACAATACATACCTATCCAACATGGTGTTTCATGTTGAAACACGGATCATATAAACAGATGTTAATAAATGATCCATATAAATGAATATCATTTCAGTGAGTTCTTATATTACCCAGCATCTCAGGGAAGACAAGTTTGGTGGAGGCAAGATAGAGAACTGTGAATGCTGGTCAATGGTCCTTTAAATTTTACTACCACTTTATGTAATTTGGACATATTACTCCAACTGGGTCTAAACTTTTATCCAACAGAGTGTGTTTCCAAGGGTTAATGTTTCCATTAGGGAAATAGTGGAACATTTTCTTGAGTCAACCACTGTGCCCAGGAGGAGTCTTAGTTTTCTGTTTGCTTAAAATAATCTATTTAACTGCTACCCTTGCTGTAGAGAACCAACTCATTTATTGGCTATTGGGTTATTGTTTTTTTTTTTTTAACTTGTTTAATAGTCCATCAAAACCCATAGATACATAGGCCAAATAACACAGAATGGAGTCCCTTTATAAAGCTAGTGGGAGATGGCACATAAAATAACTACATAACAGGTTAACTGTGTTAAATGAAACAAGTTTATTTGTTTTTTGTTATGTTCATTTGTGTCTTGCAGCCAAGGTTAAACTTTCATCCCACACCATTCATTCAGGAAATATTTGCTGAACATTTCTATAGACATGACACTTTGATAGGTGCTTTGAACACATAGAAATAAATAAGAGATAGTATGTGTTCAAAGAATTTACAATCAGCCAATAGACATTAGCTTTAAGACAGAATGCTATAGGTGAGACACTGAGAAAAAAGCATGGTGTAATGGACAATTCAGTGGCTGGACCTGAGTTCAAATGCTGCCTGAAATGCTTAGTATCTGTCTGACTCTAAGTAAGTAAAATAACCTCTTTAAAACCTTATTTGCACATCTGTAAAATGGGGATAATAATACTATCAACTTCAAAAATTTGCAAGGAGCCACAAGTCAGATAGTATATATAAAACACTGTGTACAACCTAAAATGCAACAGTAACCTACTGTTACTACTATCTTTAACACTACTACCACCACCACCACTACAAACTCCATACCATATGAAGAGAGAGGAGAGATAAATCATTGCTATTGAGGAATAAATTATATTTAAAAATAAAAAAAAATTATAATACACCTTAAGTTTACAGTGTGCTGATCACTGGAAGAGACCCAAAATTTAGATTCATTGTCCTCAAATTTGAGAGATGTTATTTTATACAAATAGCTCCAAAATGAATACCTTATCTTGCTATTATGTCAGAGTAAGAGAGCTATGAGCTCATCCCTGCTCAGCAATCTCTGCCCAAGTTACTTAGATGGAAATCCTAGACTCAGTCCACATTAGACTGTCCCACTCGGGTTATAGAAATACAACTTCTAGCTCACTTCTATACTGCTTCCTGCACATATGTAGCCTTAGGTCCCCACTCAGTTTCTGTATGGATATTAAACTCCTACTCCATTACATGAAGGAAGCTTTTACTATCTCCTTCTGCTGAGTTGGGCTGGAAAAATGATACAATGTGTAGGGCTTTTTTTTGAGGGGGGGGGTTGTTGGGTTTTTTTTTATTATTTCTGGATTACAAGTTAGTCTGCTATTCTTTCCCAAATTTTTTTGAAGTAAAAAAAATTTAAAGCATTGTGTGAAAGCTGAGTTATGTTACTTTCTCCTATTATAATGTCATTATGAGAATCCTCTCTTTGGATTTCTTGATCATTGTCCATGATACCTTTTTTTAGGTCTTCATTGAAGTCATGTATGAAAGCTATGTCCCTATATAATCTTTCAGGTTATTTATTTATTTATTTGCTGAGATACTTGGGATTAAGTGAGTTGCATAGGGTCATACACCTAGGAATTATTAAATGTCTGAGACTAGATTTAAACTCAGGTCCTCCTGACTTCAGGGCTGGTATTCTATCCACTGTGCCATCGAGCTGCCCCTTCTTTCAAGTTATCTTAATAAGCATCATTCCCAAAAGAAGAGAGGGCAACAGAGAAGAAGGGAGAGAAAACATAAGATATTCAGAGAAAAATAAGTCAGCAAAAGGAAGGAAGATTATAGTAAGGGGAAAATATCCAATTCATCGAAATTTGCTAATCATCTACTATGTTCCAGGCACTAAATTACATGCTGGTAGTACAAATGATCCTTGCCTTTAGGGAGCTTTCATTAAGCTGAGGGGGAAAGAATTAAATATAAAATACATAAAAAAGAAATCAAAGATAATTTTGTGGGGTAGAGCACTAATATCCAGGAGAAGACATATATATATATATATATATGTATATATATGTATATATATATACATATACATATATATATATGTGTATATATATATATATATATATATATATATATATATATATATACACATACACACATACAGGTAGTAGCTAAGCTGAGCTTTGAAGGAATTTTAGGATTGAGCTGAGGGAGAAAATCACTCCAGGTATGGAGCACAGCTTGTATGTTGTAAGGAGAAATGAAGGAGCCTATCAGGTAAGAGAGGTTTGTCTGGAACATAGAATAATATACAATAAGTCGAGAAAATTAGTTTGGGGTCAGATTTTGAAGAACTTTAAATGTCAAAGAAAAGAGTTAGTACTTAATCCTTGGGACAATAGAAAGCTACTAAAGCTCTTTAGTAGGAGTCTGTCATGGTGAAGTCTGTGACTTAAAAATATGTATTTGACAGCTAATTAGAAAATGGATTGGAAAGGAGAAAGAAGAGGCAGAAAAGACAAATTAGTAAACTATTATAATGATCCAAGTGAAAAAGAATGGAGGACTGAGGGAGGGAGGTGGCCATGTCAGTATAAAATAAGGATTGAATATTGGAGATGAGATAAAATCTATGACTTCATTATTGATGAGTTATGGAGGTTATATTAAGACACAAATTTAATTATGATTTCTAAGTATTACAAACCTAGGTTTTGGAAGGATATTGGTATCTTTAACAGAAATGGATAAAAGAAGGGCTACATATGGAGAGAAATATAATGAATTGTAATTTGGATTTGAAGAATTTGAGAGGACTACTTTATGTATTTGAATCTGAAAAAAGATTCTTTCAATAACATTCTCAAATAATTGAAGTTCTTCTGTTTAAATTCTCAAATCCCCTCCCAAATTCTTCTATAAATCCTATTCTCCCAGTTTATGAAACACTGCTTTCTGATTTAGTAGCACCAGAAGGGTAAAAACCAAAATATGATCAGCTTTATGGCAATACTCTTTTATTTCTTTTGGGAATGAATAATTGCCATGCCTCAGTTGACCCTCAGTCAGGTCCCCCAACCACAAGTATTAGTGAAATATCACAGGATACATATTTTGGTGTAACGGTTGTTCCTCTCTTTATTCACCATGTATAATTGGAGCTAATGACAAATGGATGCCAACTGTTGGACAGCCTTGTCCTTCTGAATCCTCCTCACGTGCCTTGCACTAGTACCAAGCACTGCTATCATGTGAGGACACAGCCTGCCAGTACATTGCTACTATATTAAGGGCTGGCGACTACCATCTTTCATGTTCTCATATATCTCTGGGTCACAGCCCTCAGGGCTTGAAGCAAGAAGGGGACTTCCACACATGCCTGTCAGATGTCTGGTCTTGTGGCACAAGGATTTTTTTCTTTGACATCTGTGGCCACGTCCCCTACTACCCATGCCCTCTGTGTCCTGTCAGAAGCTGCCAGTGCCTATAATTTGAAGCCAGCCTAGAGTGGATATAATTTTTCTTCCCTGAATTCCAAGGATTAGAGACTTGCTGATATGAATGCCATCAGTGTGAGACAGGCTGGCTGCCTCCATGAAAGATTTTGTCGTATCCATGGCAGTGGAATTTTGGAATCACATGACTTCATGTGCAATTGACTTAGCTTTCCTACTCCTCCATGAAATCATTTTTGTTACGTACGTACAATGCATTGTTAAAAAGTAGTAGCACATGTCAAATATTTTTGTGAACTGCAGTACAGTTTAGTTACTAGTCTTAACTGGTTATGTTAACTTACATTGGGGTTTCTTCTCTTGAAAATTTGTCCAAACATTGAATGATAGGATGAATATCTTTTCAGTGTCATCAAATATTAAAGCAAATGTTATTCTCATATAGTTTATTGGTGTAAATCTAATCAGATTGATTGATTTGCAAATCATGAGATAAAAGAATTGGAATAGGAAGAGACATTAGAGGTCATATAGTTCCATATCTTTCATTTTACAGATGAAAAAACTGAGGCATGCTTGAATGAAATTCTGAATCTTTCAAGGATTATTTATCACTGTCAAATTAATAAAAGATACACAGCTAAACAGTAAAAGACAAAGACTGATAATGTGCTAAAATAACCACTTCCTTTTGCCATCATCCACTGGGAATTTTAGTATAAAACCCATTCATTGGCTTCTGTAATTAATTGTAGAATGAACAAATTAAAACATTGATATTTAGGATCTATGTGAAAGATTTTTTTATCAAGATAAAAAAATTATCCTAAATAAAGTTCAAAATTAGCCATCTATATATCCCATTATTACTTACATAACCTCATCAACAACACGCCCCCTTCTCAACACACACACACACACACACACACACACACACACACACACACACATTGAGAGAATATAAGGAAGGATGAAGAAGAAAAGATATTACTGCAACATAATTAGTCAATATTTAAAGGTTAAAAATCAACCCATCTATCAATAAGTGTTTAGTAAGCAGTCATGATATGCCAGGCAATGTGTGAAGCAGTGAGGATATAAGGAAAAAAGTAAAACAGTCCCTGACTTCAAGAGATTTACAATCTAGTATATAACACTGACTAAATGCCAGCATGGGGGGCTAATTTCTCTGGTTGTATCCACAACTGTGACATTTTCAGTGCACAATCTCCCTTGGATCAGACAGATTAGCAACTAGGTAATGGTTGATAGAATTGCCCCAGAGCATTGGAAAGTTGTAACTTTTCTTTTTTTTTTCCTTTTTTTTATTAAAGCTTTTTATTTTCAAAACATATGCATGGATAATTTTCAACATTCACCCTTGCAAAACCTTGTGTTAAATTTTTTTCCTTCCCTTCCTCCTGTCCCCTCCCCTAGACGGCAAGTAATCCAATACGTGTTAAACATGTGCAATTCTTCTATACATGTTTCCCCAATTATCATGCTGTATAAGAAAAATCAGATCAAAAAGGGAAAAAAAAGAGAAAGAAAACAAAATATAAGCACACAGCAACAAAAAGAGTGAAAATACTATGTTGTGATCCACACTCAGTTCCCATAGTCCTCTCTCTGGGTGCAGATGATTCTCTTCATCACAAGACCATTGGAAGTGGCCTGAATCATCTTATTGTTGAAAAGAGTCATGTCCATCAGAATTGATCATCATACAATCTTGCTGTTGCCATGTACAATGATCTCCTGGTTCTGCTCATTTCACTTAGAATAATTCATGTAAATCTTTCAGGCTTCTCTTAAATCATCCTGCTGATCATTTCTTATAGAACAATAATATTCTTTTTTTAAATTAAAACTTTTTATTTGCAAAACATATGTATGGGTAATTCTTCAACATTAACCCTTACAAAGCTTTCTGTTACAAATTTTTCCCCCCACTCCCACCCCTCCCCTAGATGGCAGGATATCTACTACATGTTAATTATGTTAAAATACTTGACAAATTGAATATATGTATACATATTTCCACACTTATCATTTTTGTGCAAGAAAAATCATATCTACAAGAAAGAAACATCAGAGAAAGGAAACATAATACAAGCAAACATCAATAGAGAGCATGAAAATGTAATGTTGTGGTCCAGATTTCACATCCCTCTCTCTGGGTGTATATGGCTTTCTTCACTGAACAATTGGAAGTGGTTTGAAACATTTCATTGTTGAAGAGAGCCATTAGAACAATAATATTCAATAGCATTCATATACCATAACTTATTCAGTCATTCTCCAGCTGATGGGCATCCACTCAGTTTCCAATCTCTTGCCATTACAAAAGGTGTGCCATAAACATTTTTGCGCATGTGAATTCCTTTCCCTCTTTTATGATCTTGTGATACAGGCCTAGTAGAGATGCTGCTGGATTGAAAGATATGTACAGTTTCATAGTCCTTTGGACATAGTTCCAAATTGCTCTCCAGAATGGTTGAATCAGTTCACAACTCCACTAACAATGTATTAGTCCCAGTTTTCCCACATCCTCTCCAACATTTGTCATTATCTTTTTCTGTCATCTTAGCCAGTCTGAAAGTTGTGTAGTGGTACCTCAAAGTTGTCTTAATTTGCATTTCCCTGATTATAGTGATTTAGAGCAACTTTTCATATGACTAGAGATGGTTTCAATTTTCTTCATCTGAAAATTGTCTATTCATATCCTTTGACTATCAATTGGAGAATGGCTTGAATTTTTATAGATTTGAGTCAATTCTCTATATATTTTAGAAATGAGATTTTTATTAGAACCTTTGAATGTAATTTTCCCCCCAGTTTATTGCTTCCTTTCTAATCTTGTCTGCATTGGTTTTGTTTGTACAAAACCTTTTTAATTTAATATAATCAAAATTGTCTATTTTGTATTCAGTAATGCATTCCAGTTCTTCTTTGACCACAGATTCCTTTCTTCTGCACAGATCTGAGAGGTAAATTATCCTTTGCTCTTCTATTTTGCTTATAATATCACCCTTTATGTCTAAATCATGAACCCATTTCGATCCTATCTTGGGTTGAAACTAGGTACTGACCCACATCTAATACCCTATACCAAAATAGGTATATTTTGGTATAGGGTGTTTGTGTGGGTCAGTACCTAGTTTCTGACATACGAATTTCTAATTTTCCCAGCAATATTTGTCAAATAGTGAGTTCTTATCCCAAAAATTGGGGTCTTTGGGTTTGTCAAACATTAGATTACTATAGTCATTGACTATTTTGTCCCATGAACCTAACATATTCCACTGATCATCTACTCTATTTTTTAGCCAGTACCAAATGGATTTGCTGACCACTGCATTATAATATAGTTTTAGGTGCAGTACAGCTAGGCTACCTTCATTTGCATTTTTCATTAATTCCCTTAAAATTCTTGACCATTTGTTCTTCCAGGTGAACTTTCTTATTATTTTTTCTAGCTCTGTAAAATTATTTCTTTAGAGATTGATTGGTATGACACTGAATAAATAGATTATTTTAAGTAAAGCTTTTCTAAAGCCATATTGCTTATAAGAGTATAAATTATAAGAAATAAGCATAAACTCAATTCAGGAGAAATTAATCTTATATTAGTCTTTAGGAGTTGCTTGGAGTACTGAAGAAAAGTAACCTGCTTGTTCTAGAGAACCAATAAACATCTAAGGTGAAGTTTGAATCTAGGCCTTACTGACATGAAGGCCAACTCTCTAAACTGTTATATCACATTATCCTATGCTTTATAATTCACTGTTTCACAAGGCCCTTAATTTTATCAGTGTCAATACTCTCACTGATGTATATGATCATTCTTCCATACCTTTGCCGTCTTTATTAGTCTATGGGAGTCAAAAATCAAATCATCAGTTATATTCTATCAGAACTATATAGTAGGTTGCTCCTTAGATAGATGGCAAGAAGTTCATTGCTTTACTTGGTACATTTGAAGGCTTGCCTTCTGTTGACATTCATAGCTTTAAGCAGCCCAGTAGCAAAGGGACTTTATAACATAAATAGTTAGGACTTTAGTAGAGACACATAAAATAATATTATGCAGGTCAGTGGGATACAGTATAAAGTATCCTGAATTTGCAGCCAAAAGACTTGCACTTGACTCCTGTCTGTGTTGTCTACTTACCTTAGATCTTAGACAAGCTGAGATCTCTCTGAATTTTATTTTCTTCATCTATAAAAATGGGTAGTGGTGCAAAAGGTAAGGAGGATTTATGGGAAAAAAGGAAAAATTCTATGTAAAACTAGTTCAATGTCAGGGAGCTACTTCCAAGGACCCAACAAACAACTTTGTCTTCTCTTTAACTCTAGGGAGTGCATAAACTGCAGGGTATGGAGTTGGGAGAAGAAATCAACTGAGCCTTCCTTATGATAGGAGTGAGAGGTCATTTTATAAAGGAGAGAGCCTATACCTTTTACACAAGGTGCTCCACCCTTTTACCCAAAGGAGATAGCTAGCTCAACATGTATTAGCTTTTAAATAGAATGAAATGAAACAGGAGAAACAATAAATTAGATTTCATTTATTTGCTGTGCTTGATGAACTAATATAAACTTTGCCAACTTCCAGAGTTCCAATGCAGCTGTTTTGCTGTATGGAACATAGCCTATTAAAAAAATAAGGCTTTAAGTCCTAAAAGCTTCTATACAAATCATCATAAAAAGAAGTTAGTTCTCAATAAAGCAAGAAGCTGAAGAAACACATTGCAGTTTTAACAACAAAATGAGCACCTGTCCACTTTGCATTGTCATTCCTTCCCCCCCAAAAAAAGAAAATGGTGTCAAAGAATTCTTGGTCTTTTAACTCTCACTACAATAGCAACAGCCATAGACCATAATATACCAATCTCTGATTCTCCATATCAAATATCTTGTCATGTGCATAGAGAGATCAGTAGTAATTTTGAATTACCCTTGTAGCAGCTGTTTAAAAACTGGCAGGTGTACATCCTTAGGGCTGGTGTTACTGATGAGTTTGACAGAAAAGAGAGCAGAGTCTGTGGAGAGATAATGCTTCAGATCAAGAGTCCTCGGCTTTAATCCAGGGTCTACTAGGGACACTGTTGATGACCTTGTACGGACTGTTTAACCTATCTACCTTAGCCTTCCCAACAGCAAAGTCCAGGTTTATATTAGCTAAATTTCCCCACAGATTACTTATGTGTGTGTTTCTAAGTAAGTGGCTGCTTATAATACATATGCAAGGTGTCCCAAATGTCTCAGTACAAGTTTTAAGCTGTAATTGCCTAAATTAAATTATTATTATTATATATAATACATCAAATGTATGTACATATATGAACACATAAAACGTTGTATAACACATGTGGATATATATTACTCTATTTCTCATGTACATATTTTAATATTGTATCATGTTTCTTAGTACATTATAACTTGTCAGAAATAAGTCACAGGCTAGATTACTCTCACAGATTGTACAAATAGATTAATGTATATTAGGTAATACAGGTATATGCATTTAACATACAGATACCAAATGCATAAATTTATCATGTAAGAAAAATTTTATATCATACATATATAATTTTTCTTACATAATAAATTTAAGTGTATGTATATATATACATATATATATATATACACATATATGCATTTGTGTATGTCTTTATATAGGAATATACACACGTTTGGTCAGCGTGCTTAACCTTAATATAGCACTTTGAATTTCAAAAGTACTTATGAAAATTCATTGCCCTGTATTGATTATTCTTTCTAATCACCTAATTTTATTCTAAAAATTTTGATGATATACAGAACAGCTAATAACATCAGTAGTTTCTCAGAATCAGAGAGAACTGGTACTCATTTTCATCCCATCCAATATCCATTGTACCCTATTTCTCACTACATTGTTACTTGTCAAAAATAAGTGGCAGGTTAGAATCTTATCAGAGATTGAATATAGCATACATTTAGGTAAATGGACATAAGTAAAGATGGACCTAAGGGGTGGAGTGTTGCTATTAATGAGGAAATGGGATAAATGAAAATCTTAGTTAACTACCATCCACTTCCCCCAATCCTCGTTTTTACTACTAGTTTCAAACATTTTGTCTGCCAGCATTACAGAAAAGGAGCAAAGTAAATTTATTTTTGTCCTCTCATCCATATCTTCTGGTATGCATTATAATGAATAATGAGATAACCAAAAGGTAGAGCACTGAGAAAAAGTGACCCACTCCTGATAAGGAAGAGTTGTCTTGGCTTCTTCTCATCAGCAGAAGTAGTGTTACCATACTTGTAAATACTAAAATAATTAAAAGAACCTGGCAAGAATAATCAACTACAACTTCATACTGTTCAACTGAGCACATTTTTAAAAACTGAATTTTAACAATATATGGCAATGTCCATCCCAGTTGTTCTTTTACATCTGCAATTAATGGTAGCACAGTATGATGGAAAAATCAAAGATATTTTGTGCCTGTCAAAATTGGCTCTGTGTGTTTAACATAGATTTAAAATCCTAATACAGTTTGCCTTACACTTATTAGAAGTATATGCTGAATCCAAGTGGTATTTATTAAAACATATACAAAGCCTAAATTACCAGAATTTATAACAGATATCAACAGAGAAAATTAAAAAAAAAACTAGTAAATATTCATTCACAGCACAAAACTTGAATGAGATTCCCCACAATTGTGAGATTTATTATGCAATGGAGAAAATATAGATGAACTGATAAAGCTTGACTTTTCCATTTCAGAATGAATCCAGGTTGCATATAATTTCATTAGTATTCCTGTCAAAGTCATCTTAACCCTAAATTTAAGTTTCCTATAGTAGACTTTGCAAGTCTTCACAAGCCCCAACATGTACTGAAAAGTTTTTTATGATAGAGAAGAATTCAATGAGAAATAAATTTCCTGATGATTTAAATAATGCCCTGTATTATACATCCCAAAACAACATTCTAGAGTGCATTGAAAATCCAAAAGGGAAAGTGATTGGAAACAGACAAGGTACAAAAGAAAAAACAATCCATTTAGTTTCATTATTCAACCTAAATGAAATAAAAAAACATAAACAACTTAAGATTTTTTTCAAACTGCTTACATTCTCAAAATTCTTAATTTTTAAATTTTTTTTTTTTGTAAAGAACTTGGAGAAAATTTCTTATTACAAGATTTATTTTGTCAGCCAACATCCTATAAGATTGTGATTGCCTATAAAGTTCCAATTAAAAGTTTCACATTTTTCTAAGTTTGTATGAGTAGAGATACATGGTGGAATGTATTTCACAGTAACTTTTTTTCCTGCAATCAAAATCTATAATTTCACATGCCAGTAACATAAAGTATGTCTTAATACTTTAAGGTATACTTAATACCACCCCATTCCCTAGTAAATTTTAGCTAAGGGAATGAATCCTGTTTTAGGGAAGGTGCAGGGTTTGGGGAGTAAACATAATCCCAATTATTTTAGCATGTGTCATTAATTATTTTATTAACCAGCATCAATCTAATAATGACAGTTAGAAGTTGCATAGTATTTTAAGATTTGGAAATTTCAAATGACATTATTATCTTCATTGACTGATAAGGATACTAAATTGGAGGAAGATCAAGTGACTAACCAATCTTACAAACATCTAATATATGTCTGGAGGAAGATTTGTACTCAGATCTTGCTGAGTCCAAGCCCAACTTTCTTTCCATTATGCTATCCAGTTGCCTCCAACCCCTTGTGTTCAAAAAAGTACTTTATAATTACTACATATATATATATATGTATGTACATATATATGTAGTAATTATAAAGTACTTTTTATATTTGGCTTCTTTATCTTAAATATATATATATATATGTATGTATATATATATATATATTTAAGATAAAGAAGCCAAATCTTTATAAACAAGTAAACTTAAAAAAAAAAGAATTCATAGTTAAAATGCATTATCCAGATATTACCTTCTTTCTCTCTTTTTATTTACCTGCATCAGCTTATAGGAAATTCAGCAATTCTCTGCCATTTGACCATCATATACCTGATCACTTGTAGTTCCATATAGTAATCCTGTCTACTCAGTCTCTTTGCCTTGAATCCTACTTTTACTGGTTTCCTGAATTGAAGGAATAATGAAATTTCTGTCTTAAAGACATCCCCACAATAGAGTTTCTTGGGATTACTTACTAAATGTGGTGGTAGTTTCTGAGGCAAATTAAATTGTCAAGGAGTATGCTAAAGAAAGAAATGGAAAACCACTCCAGTATCTTTGCTGAGAAAACCCCAAAGGGAGTCATGAAGAGTCAGATGACTAAAATGATTAAATGATTAAACAACAACAAACCAATCTTTGTCAGCCAAATCAACAAAGGTGCTGACCTGCCACTATAAAAGAGAAATCCTGTGAACTAGATTAGTAGTAATATCTCATCTTTATGCCTTTATTCCATGTCTTTAGTGCATATTATGTTCAACTCTATTTCTTAAAACACTAGTTTGGGGGTTTTTTTTGAGACCATAACATAGCCATCTCCTACACAAAGCTCTTCTTCCTTAGTTATCAGGACTTTTGTCTTTCTGAAATTATTTCATCCCATTGTATTTACAGTCATCCCTTCCACATGATGATTTTCCCCATCTTGGTTTCAACATGTTGGACATGTTGACATGACAACAACATGACATAAGAAATTATCACCAGCTTATGGGTGACAGTACTTCATTCCCATTTCCTGCTGGTAGGGGCTCAGCTCTGCACATTTACTTCCTTCTCTTTCTCCAATGTGCTTTTAATTTCCATATTCATTTTGTATTTTTCCCTTTCTTTTCCATACAGTATTTTTACTTAACACTTACCTACACATAGTCCAAGAGCAAATAACCAAATTAGACAATAAAATAGTATCAATACCTCATAAAAGAAAAAGAAAAAAATTCAGACTTATTTTGTGGTATGAAGATGGGGAGAAGCAAAACATTTTCTAAGAATTTTCCAGATCACAGAGTAACTGCTCCTCTAATCCCCATGATGTGGAAAGTATTACTATATTTTGCTTAATCCAGGTGTATTTGGAAATTTTAGTAAAATGTAAACTTCTTGAGGGCAGGGAGTGTGTCATTTTTCTTTTTATATCTTGGTTCCTAGAACAAAGTAAGTACTTAAGTAATACATCTTTGATGAATTGAATTGAGTTGAGTTGAATTGAATCCCAATTCACCAAGGAGCAAATTAAGGATTTGAGGGGGTTTAAGGAAATGTTTTTAATACTATCTTTTTGGCCTTCTACAAATTATTTAAAACCTCTGAGTTTCAGTTTCTTGAAGGAGTTGGGCTATATGGCCTCTGAGATATCTTTCAATTCTAAAACAACGATTAAATGATCCTATTATTTTTCCCATTAGGACATGACGCAAGAGTTTATGGCCGATTCTTTGATTCCAAGAGCTAGGTAGTTGATAACATATAAACTGATTTTTACTGGCTATCATTCTATTAGCAACTAGCTTTTCCATCTTACATAGTGTTTCATATGACAATAAGAAATGTTAGTTATAAAACCAGATATTGTCCTTTAGGAAAGAGAAACTTTAATCCTATAGAGGGCTTTGATAGTAAATATACTATAATGTACTATATAGATAAAAGCTCATACCATGTATGTATCCAATTCATTCTAAATCCCATATTTAATTTCTTTGTAATGTAGCCTTATAACATGGTTTCTAATGTTATATGCACAGTGGGATTCTGAAAACAAAAATATTAATTTCAGCATTTAGTAGACAAATAATTTGATCAATCCAATTACAACTCTTCAGTGTCTTAGCAAAAGGTGTTCATTGCTTTAGCCAAAAAAGAAAAATAAAACACCTAGTGGTCAGTCTTAGGTGATTAACTGATCATCTATTCAACACACATATATACTTACTTTAATTAATTAGATTTAGACTTACATGCACTTATCACCCTTGAGAATCTGGAGTTACATGGCCATGATGAGTCATAGCAGTTGGATTTATTAAACAGACATTTATTAAATAGTCATTATGTGCCAAGTACTGTCCTATATGCTTTGCAAACATTATCTCATTTGATCCCAACAACAACTCTGGGTTATTATTGTTGTTGGTGCTCTTATTGTTGGGCAGCTAAGTGATGCAGTGGATAAAGTAATGGTAAATAGAGTGTCTGGAGTAAGAAGACTCATCTTCCTGAGTTCAAATCTGATCACAAATCCTAGCTGTGTGACCCTAGGCAAATAATTTAACCCTATTTGCCTCAGTTACCCAATCTGTAAAACAAGCTGGAAAAGGAAATGGGAAACCAATCTAGTATCTCTGACAAGAAAAATCCAAATGGAGTCACAAAGAACTGAACAAGGCTGAAACAACTGAACAACATAAGCTAAGCACTATTATTATCCCCATTTTTCAGTTGAGGAAACTGAAAAAAAAAAAAGTTAAATGACTTGTCCAAGTTTCCACAGCTACTAAGTATCTGAGGCTGAATTTAAACTCAGATCTTCTTAATTCTAGGTCTAGTACTTTACCCATTGTGTCACCTTTAATAGGAGAAGAAATGAATAATATGCCACAGAATGAAATAATGGGAAAAGTAATGAGAATTTAGAGCCTCTGTTCTACTTGTCTGATCTTGGACAAGGCATTGAAACTCTCTAAACCTCAGTTTCCCCATCTGTAAAGTGAGGGTGGGTTACATTAGTGGCCTCAAACTTCAAATAGATATTGATTGTTGCCCCATTGGCTGCAGGTTGACTCATAAAATCACACATTAACATTATCTATATTGTATTTTTTTTAATTTTGTAAAACATTTTCTGATTATTACTTGATCTGCTTCAGGCTGAACTTGGGATTTTTGCAGGCCCATTGTGGGGACAAAGTTTGATACCTCCATATTAGACAACTTCTGAGAGCTGTTCCAATTCTAAATCTATGAATTTAGCAGCTAGGTGGCACAGAGAATAGAGCACCAGCCCTGAAGTCAGGAGGACCTGAGTTCAAATCAGGTCTCAGACACTTAACACTTCCTAGCTGTGTAACCCTGGGCAAGTCACTTAACCCCAATTATCCCACTTGTCTCAGCAAAACAACAACAACAAAACAAAAATAAAACAACAACAACAAAAAATAAATCTATGATTCTGTGAACCTGTGTCCCGTAGAGGGATGTTAGAGAGTAATTTATAAGATTTCTTGTAGTTCAAAATTAATAATCTCATGAATTCCTTGTGTTTTACAAATGGAATTTAAATTTCTTCAGAGTGGGCTGGGTTCTGTGTCTAACCAGAATGTGTGCTGAATATTCTGCTGAACCTATTACTAGTCATTGAAAAATGAGGGTCTTCCTTATCACATACTTAACCAAAAAATCAAAGTTCTCTAAAATATATATGTTGTCCAAGAGAGGAAAATGGAGGAATTCAAAAGAAAAGGTTGAGACTTATTTTATACTCTTTTAAAGTCTTTTGATATTCTTGTAAGATCTGAGAGGTGTTTTTTAAATGGCATGCTTAAAGAATGATGTAATGATTGAATTTTGACTCCACTTATGGGATCACTCTCAAACTGAAGCCCTTCTTCCTCTGTGGTGGGAGGTACCAACATGCCTTTCATTTTCCGGAGCCTTCATTGTAATCTACTTCACTGAAGACATACTGTCTGGCAGAAGTTGAAGGAAGTGTCTATGTCTGGTTTCATTATCACACTGCCTGGGGTAGGAATGCCAGGGAAGTTGACTCCCTCAATTTGGGTTGTGGTTGTTCTTGGGTCATTGCCCAATGATAAAGAATCATTTGTGTTTGGTCTCTGTTTAGCTTTAGCCTGAGAGGGATTCACCAGAGGAACAGACTGAAGAAGGAGATTCTATTGGGAAGGGAAATTGAAACGTGAAGTAGATGCCCAGACCTTGAGCAACCATGATGAATCCATTTTCCTATGACAAAATGTGAAATACTAATAACAAAATGTTCTGTAAAGTAACTGGTTTTCAATTAATTGGGGGGAGGGGAGTAAGAAGTGCCAAATTAGCAACAATCAATCCAAACCAGGTTGCAAAATAAAATAGATCATTTCTTTGACAAAAGAATTCAGATATGTTCATAAGCACTCAAGTAGAATGTGAAAGTAAAAGTAACAACTTTCCCAGAGGAGGGGAGGAAGAGAAGGAGGAGAGATCATAATTATTTAGGACATGCATTTGTCATCTGTAGGATAATACAGGGTACCTCAAAAAGTTTTGGTATGGTTTTCAGCTATTTATGTTTTAACAACTCAAAACATAGCTAAGAATTTTGGGACGTGCTTTCTATCAATCAAGATGCCAGATAAATTACAAAAGCATTAAATAGAAAAGCAACAAATAGGTATTTTTCTTATGAAATTTGATCCTGTTGGTTCACTATGATGATGACTTTGCCACATAGATTTCAACTAATACATCCGAAGTTGACAGTGAAAAAATACTTAAAGCTATTATCTTCAAAGAAAAGAAATTAGCCTTTACTCCTATATATATATGTATATATATATATACACACACATATATACATACATATACATATACATATGTATATGTATGTATATATCTCACACCTAAGATCTTGTTTTATTGATAAAGCACAGGAAGGCACTCCTGAAAAGTGGAGAATGATGTCAATTAGGCTTTTACGAAGTTCACTTTCATGATCTTTAAAATGGGAAAGGGCTTTGCAAGGGAAATACTTTGCAAACTACATAAATATGAGATATTATAGTTATTATTTTTCCAACCACTTCTTCACCTCACAGAGTTGTTCCTTCTTCCTACTTTCATTCCATTTCTTCCTTTATCCTTTAATAATATTTCCTTCTGCAAAAATCCATGAAATACCTTTCCATGATGATCCTTGTTGCTACAAACCAATCCTGAGACTTCTCACAGTAACTGTGAACACCCTGGCAAGAACATTGAATCATTAGCAAATTGGACCCTGACAGTACCACTTATTTGGTTTGTTCCCTGATTAATTTCCACTAAAAATTGTTTTTCCTTAGAGTCACTTGGAAAAACACACACACACACACACACACACACACAGAACAAGAGAATTGATTTCTCCTCCTTGTTTTTTACTATCAGAGGCATATGTGAAAAACTTCTGGTCATCCATAGGTCACAAAAAGTCCAATACAACAAAAATGTAGATGGGCTCAAATAAAAAAAAAAAAATTGATGACCAATGGAACAGTTAAATCAAGGAGGTGAATGAAATGCTAGTTACTCTGCCAAACTAGAAAGTAATAGGGTAAGATAAAAGTCATAATCATTGAATCAGACAATTCACAATAGATCATGAATTATTAGCGCAGCACTTTACCAATTTCTTCTGAGATAACAAGCCTTGGTCCCACTTTTTTTTGTTGTTGTTGTTTTAAATTTATTTTATTACACTTTCCAAATCACAAGTTTTCTCTATTTTTCATTCCCATTCCTTCCAAACTCAGCACTATGGGGAAGGGGGGAGAGGTTGGAAAAGGAGGGGAGTAAATATGCATAATCAAACAAAACAAATTTTCAGTGGCCATAGCCAAAAATCTTGACGACAATGGGTAGGTAATATGCTTCATCATCACTTCTCTTGAATCATGGTTATTGAATTAATTGAATTAATAAGACTTCCTAAGTCTTTCAAAACTGTGTGTGTCAACAATGTTGCTGTTATCTCTTTGAAACCATCTCTTGCAATGTCACTTATATTACTGTTACTAATATTACTAAGTTGTGTTACTGGCACAACAATATCCCATTACATTTCTATACTATTATTTGTTTAGTCATTTCTTAATTAATTATACTAATAATTCTTAATTATATTCTTAATTAATTATAAAATAATAATCCTTTTAATTTCCAGTTCTTTGTCAAAAAAAAAAAGGTGGGGGGAACTCCTATATTTTATACATAAAGTTTTACCTTTCTTAGATAAGAAAAGTAAGTATCTACTTAATAGAAAGCATCTATTGTTATATTTATGAAGGCATCATTATCATCTATTGCCAAAAAATAGAATACTAACAATCCCTACAAATGTAGGCCAGTTAGTGTTTATGTGCTACATAAATAATGTTTTTGTATGTTTTATAAAACTTAAAATATATAAACACAAGAAAATAATATATTAACTAAAAGATTCTGATGAAAAGTACCCTAGTTGTAAAAAATAACATTATTGTTATAAGAATAATTAAACATTAAAATTAAATAACACAAGATTAAATAAAATTTAAATAACTGAATTTAAATAAAATTAAGTAAATTTTAAATGACATTAAAATTAAATAATATTTTTATTACATTTTGGATTATCACAAAGCCTTTGATTCGTTTCTGTACTTATGACTTTTACTATACATGTGGTAGAGTGAGATGGCTATCCATATAGAAAAATTTAATTTATAGCCATCAATATCATGATGCCAAGAAAATGGATATAAAACATGGCAGTGTTTAAAAAACAGTTTAAGTTCATTTTCATCTTTTGAATGAATGGCTGAAATTGATATCAGATGCATTCATCTTCTCTAGACAAGACCTATTAAGAATATGAGATCAAGGAAAGGGGAGTAGATGGGTATTGGTATACTGAAATCACAAATAACTAACAAAATGGATCCTGTAATGATATTGATAAAGGGAAGTGCTGACTAAATGAACTCTCCATACAAATTTAAATCTGTACCTTCTATGGAAGTCATAATCATAGAAAGTTGCCTAGAACAAAGGTGTTAAACATTGCCTACAATGCCGTCCAAACTCTCAACCTGAACCAGATTAAAACACAATTGGGAAAAGTTCAACAAAATAAATAAACAGGCAATATTATATAATGTTAATTTGCAATTTTCTAAGTTAATATGCGAACCAAAAGGAACCATTTCTATTTGAAATTGACAGTGTTATCTGAAATACTGAGATTAAATAATTAGCTCAGAATCAAAAAGCCAGTTTCAGTCAGAGATATGATTTGAATTCAAGTCTTGCTAGATTCAAGACCAGCTCTCTGTTATATCATGGTATATCAATAAAAAGTTCCTCAAAATTTACAAAACACAAAACCTATCACTCTAAGAAAGATAGACATTTCCTCTCAGAAATAAAAAGATTGATTAACATTCTCAGCACATTTTAGGAGCAAGGATCCTTGTTGAGATAAAGGAGTGGAATCAACAGGCCCTTTCTTGAGTTACAACTACCTGAATTCAGCCCCCCCCCAAAAAAAAGTCACAAAGAAGCATAAAGGATTTATAGGTTATAAAAACTTAGCACCTACCAAATAAATATACAATAAGGTGTGATTTGAAGCTAACTGTATTTTATGGATTGACTAATGATAAATCCATGTCCTGCAATACAGATCATGAAAGTTCAACAAATGAATTGTACTGGAGTTCGAGCATTATCCCAGGCATTTCCCACAATCACTTGGCTACAATATGAATTCATAAAAACTCAAAATTTGAATTTTTAATAGCTTTTTCTCTCCCTAATACTCATAATCTTCAAGCTACATGGAACAAAATATAGAGACCTAGAGGAGGAGATGAAAATCAGATGAGAACCAGATGAAATGCATATTATTTCTGCTGTCCTTTTTGTAACTGTGGTTGTGCCAATGACATTTTCAGTGACCTTAGAGAGAATGAGATTATATTTTCACATGATTATTTAATTACAAAATGCAGTAATTTTATCTACCAGTGCAATAGTCCTTAGAACATTAACTATAAAAGAATAATAGCAATAGAATGACTTGTTATAGGACCATTTCTATTTGAACTTCATTGAAAAAAGGATGAAAATGAGATGACTGCTATTCGTATGGCTTTTGAAAATTTATAAATCACTTTCCACATATTACTCAGTTTCACAAATTTGTGCCAATTCTATAGTACTTAACAATGTTTTCTGTGTTAATATTCATTGAGTCGATGTCTTATCTACTCTACTAAACTGTAAACTCTTCATAGGCAGAGACTTTTTCTTATGCATTTTCATAAATATGATAGCACTTATCAAAGTGTCTCTGGTATACACAGCCCATGCTCAAGAGATGTCTTTTGAGTTACTGAGTGATAAATAATAGGCCAAGCTCCAATATAAATAGTTCTGAATGAGTCTTAACAGAATGAGTATTTTGCATTTTCAAGCCTGCCAATTGTTACATAAAGTAACTAACTTCTCCGGGGACCAAGAAACAATTTTAGCAACAATGGAAAGCAATCAAGGACCTTCACTCATCCCATATGAAAATACACTTAAAATAGAAAATAGTTTCTAATTAAGAAATTTCACAAGTAAAGCCAAGTTGATTTTTTTTCACCTGAATTAGAAATAACAAAATTTACTGTGTTTGGATTCACCATAATATTATGCTTCTTTCTTGATATCTCATGTAATGAATGATGAACTACTTCACTGGATTTGAAGGCATTTTAGATGTGAACTTACCAAGTCATTTTGCTCTGAGTAAAATTCTGGGCAGGAATTATATGCTAGCAACTGCAGTCAAAATTTGGCCAAGCTTTGTCTAGCAAAGAGGTGGCTCCCTACTCTAAAATGCAGAACAGGTTTTCCATTCCATTTCAATGAAATGGTTTTCATGGGATTTGACAACACAAGAGTCATTCATTAATGTAATTGTCTTCTGCCATGAAATGATGTTCAACTTTAGTAATTTGGAGACAGTAATGATATAAAATATGAATTGTTGGGGACTGGGGAGAACCCTGAAAGAAATGTGGTGATTTTCAGCCACTTGACTGGCTTGTGTCCAACTTGGGTAAATTTTAAATACAGATCTATAGGGTCATTTACAAGGCAAGTCCAATTAATCTTGAAGCCTTATTTAACATTATATGCCTGAAGTCTTTAACTCTAGAATATGTTACTGCAATAGGTGTAGGAAGCTCAAGTCAGAGATGGTTGCCTTGGATAAAAATAATTCTTTCCATCCTAAAAGAGACAGTATCCAAATTATATTTATGTGAATCTTAAGTTTATATGGCACCTGGTAATTTACAAAACATTTTAGGTACATTAACTCATTTCATATTTGCAATAACCCCATGAGGTAGATGGTACAAGTATTATTATTCACAATTTACAGATGGGGAAACTGATGCTCAAATAAGTTAAACTCTAGGCAGATAGTCACAAAGTTTTTGTCACAAAATTTGTAAGAATTGCAACAGGAATTCAAACTAAGCTTTCTGACTTTAAGACTGAAATTCTTTTCATTACATCACATCATCTCTCCTAATTGACATCATCTTAATATTGGGCTAGGAGGAGAAATAAAAAAAATTTGGTAGGGATTTAATTTATTATAATGAAGGTTGGGCAGCTAGCTGGGTGGCACAGTGGAAAGAATAATGGACTTGGAGTCAGAAAGTTTGGCCTCAGACTCCTTACTAGCTCAAACACTCTTGGAGAAGTCACTTAACCCTGTTTGCCTCAGTTTCATAATCTGTAAAGTAACCTAAATAAATAACTGGCGAAACACTCCAGGGTCTTTTCCAAGAAAATCCCAAATAGGGTCACATGACCAAATGACTGATCAATGGAGGCTTATCTAATGAGTCCTAAGAGTAAATGCATTTGGAAAACTGGGCTCCTTCATTATGAGTCATGAAGTACTTCCAGGAGGAGAACAAGCACACATTCTCTCAGGACTCATTGGCCAGATCCTTTGTAGAAGCTGGTTAGGACCATTTACTGCTTCATACCAAAGAGGAAACTACATTCACATTTTTTATTTCAATCATCTGATTATTCCTGCCAGTCACAACACTCTCATGGTGTAGTAGAAAGATGCTGGTTTTGAAGATGCTTGTCAGAAGATCTAGGTTTCATTTCCAGCTCTGTCTGAATTTAAGCAAATCACATCATCAGAGGATCAATTTCCTGATTTGTAAAATTAAGAGATTAGGGGCAGTAGATAGAGCACCAGCCCTGAAGTCAGGAGGAGATGAGTTCAAATTTGGCCTCAGACATTTAACACTTCCTAGCTGTGTGACCCTGGGCAAGTCACTTAACCCCAATTGCCAAAAAATTAAATTAAATTAAACAAAATCTATATTCCAGTTCTAAATCTTGTAATTCTAAAGTCAAAAGACAGGTATCCAAATTTTACCTGTGAATGCCTACTACATAGGGACTAGGTAAGTCATTTATCACCTGTCCTAAAAATTATGGATTTGAAATTATAATATTTTCGGCAGCTAGTTGGTGCAGTGGATAGATTACCAGCCCTGAAGTCAGGAGGACCTGAGTTCAAATCTGACCTCAGACACTTAACACATCCTAGTTGTATGCCCCTGGGCAAGTCACTTAACCCCAATTGCCTCAGGGAAAGAAAGAAAGAAAGAAAGAAAGAAAGAAAGAAAGAAAGAAAGAAAGAAATAAAGAAAGAAAGAAAGAAAGAAAGGAAGGAAGGAAGGAAGGAAGGAAGGAAGGAAGGAAGGAAGAAAAAGAAAGGAAGGAAAGAAGAGAAAGAAAAGAAATTATAACATTTTAATAGGATTTTTTTTCATCATTGTATTTTAATTCTCTATGCTTCAAATACTACTATATTCTTTCAGGACTCTAATACCTGTGAACCCTCTTTTTACAACCCTAAATCCATGATCCTGTGATCACCTAGGAAGCTGTAAAGAAGAGAATAACACCAGATTGCAAGTTCAATTTAGGCAGAAATCCTTGTGTTAGATAAACTTTATATTTCCCTTAGAACCAAGCACAGTAAAGCAGTCATCCCTTCATGTTTGCTTAATTTCATCCCTTGAATGGCTTTTTTTCCCCTTGCATTTCCTAGGAAATTATAGCAACCTACTTAATTTAGTAAATCCAAGTTTAAAAAGTACCATGAGCCAAACACTTCAATAAACATTCTAAGAATATGTAATGATAGTGAATTTTATCATTATGTTTTTAACAGGAATAAATGTATTGGGATCTTTGTTGAATAAATAGATTACATTTTTGCAGGGAATTAATATATGGTACTGTGAGGCCAGTCCATAAGTTGTACTACTACTCAATTGAGATATGAAAGGAGTCTCAAGTATAGACAATAAAATAGGACAGTGAAGGGCTTCCTCCATGGCAACCACTCCTCTATATGCATGATTTTCCCAAGAAGTATATAAAAACTTTGAAAAGAGGACTATCTTTGCTTCTAAATTTAATATATAAATTATCCTTTTGGTTCTGCTTATTTCACTCAGCATCAGTTAATACAAATCTTTCCATGTCTCTTTGAAATCATCTATTTGCAATAATACAAGGACTTCTAGGGGTGGAGCCAAGATGGCAGAGTAAAGCCCAAAACCTTCTCAAACTCTCTGTTTCCCTCAAAAATCACATGAAACCAAGCTTGAGAACAGAGTATGATAGGATGAAACACTTTCTAGCTCAAGACAGACTGGAAAATTTTCAAGAAAGGTCAGTCTCACTGGAGTGAAAAGGTCAGACAGACTCTGGGAAAGTAGGTGAGAGGGTCTTAATCATAGAAAATCAGCAACTAAGACCCTCAGTCCTGGCTCAGTAGAGGAGCAAATCAATGGGACAGCTTCCAGTCCCAGCCCAGAAGGCAAACTGTGGGAAACCAGGCTGTTTTCTGAAAAGAGCTGGCCAAGTTACCCCCTAAAAACAAAAGGGGCTCCTGTGCTCAAACCCAAGGCTCAGAGGTGCACAGGAAGCTTAAGACAATACCGCCTTTACCCCAGGAACAGAGCTTAAGTGTAAAAGGTTTTTGTTTTTGTTTTTTGTTTTTTTTTTTAAAGGGAGGGCAGGGGTGGTGGGGGAATACAAAAAAAAAAAAAAAAAAAAAAAAAATAAAAAAGGAAAGAAAATGAGCAAGAAACAGAAAAGAACCATGACCATAGACAGCTAGTATGGTGACAGGGCAGACCAAAATACCAACTCAAATGAGGATAAAATGTTCACAGAGGAAATCTCAAAAAGTGATATGAATTGATCTCAAGTTTAAAGTGGCTTCTTGGAAGTGCTCATAAAAGACTTTAAAAGGCAATAAAAGAGATAAAAGAAAAAATGAGAAAGGAAATGAAAAGTATGCATGAGAGAGTCAAAAGCTTGGAAAAGGAAGGAAAAAAATTGTCTGAAGAAAACAACTCAAACAGTAAAATTAACCATGGAAAAAAGATAAAAAATCTAACTGAAGAAAATTACACATTAAAAATTAGAACACAGCAATTAGAAACTCATTGAAAGATTCTATCAATTACTTTTGGAAACAGATCCCACAAGGAAAATCCCAAGGAAGATTGTTATGAAATTACAGAATTTCATTATCAAGGAAAAAATATTGCAAGCTGCCAGACAAAAACAATTCAAATATCAGGGAGCAACAGTCAGGATTACCCAGTATCTGACAGCTTCTATAATAAAGGATAGGAGGGCCTGGTATACTATATTCTGAAAAGGCAAAGGACCTAAGTTTACACCCAAGAATTAACTATTTAGTGAGACTTAGCTAATACAGGGGAGGCAATGGATCTTCAAAGAAATGGGACTTACAATCATTTCTATTGAAAAAAAGGGAACAGAATCATAACTGTGAATGAGAATGAGATGAACTTTCCCATAAAACGGATGTAAATGGCAGAGTGGGTTAAAAAGCAGAATGCTACAATATGTCATTTACAAGAAACACATTTGACACAGAGAGCTACATACTGAATAAAGGTAAAAGCCTGGAATAGAATTAATTATGCTTCAGCTGAAATAAAAAAAAAGCAAGGAGAGCTATTCTGATCTCAGATAAAGCAAAAGTAAAAATAGTTCTTATTAAAAGAGATAAGGAGGGAAAGTACATCTTGATAAAGGCTACCATAAAATAATGAAGTAGTAGCAATACTGAATGTGTATGCACCAAGTGATAGAGTAACCAGATTCCTAGAGAAGATTTTTTTCAGTTACAGGAAGAAATAGACAGCAAAACTATACTAGTGGGAGACCCAAAACTTTCCCTCTCAGAATCAGATAAATCTAGCCATAAACTAAATAAGAAAGAAACTAGGGAGGTTAATAGAATTCTAGATATGAAAGACCTCTGATGAAAACTGAATAGGGACAGAAAGGAATGCACCTTTTTCTTGGCCCTACATAGTACCTACACAAAAAATTGACCATGTATTAGGGCATAAAAACCTCACAATCAAATGTAGAAAAGCAGAAATAGTAAATGCTTCCTTTTCAGATACAATGCAATAAAAATTATATTCAATAAAGGGCCAGGGAAAGACAGACTAAAAACCAATTAGAAATTAAATGATCTAATTCTAAAAAATGAGTGGGTCAAACAACAAATCATAGAAACAATCCATAATTTCATCTAAGAGAATGACAATAATGAGACAACATACCAAAACCTAAGGGATGCAGCCAAAGCAGTTCTTAGGGGAAATTTTATATCTCTAAATAGTTATATGAAAAAAAAATGGAGAAAGAGAGATCAATGAATCAGATATACAACTAAAAAACCTAGGGAAAAAATTTAAAACCCCCAACAAAATATTAAATTGGAAATTCTGAAACTCAAAGTAGAGATTAAAAAAAATGAAACTAAGAAAACTAATTAATAAATTTTTTTTAAAAAAAAACAACCAAATAGCTAAACCTTTGGTTAATTTGATTAGAAAAAGGAAATGAAAAAAAAAAAATAAAATCACCAAAAATGAAAAGGGTAAACTTACCACCAATGACAAAGAAATTAAAGCAATAATTAGTATTTGCCCAATTGTATGGCAGCAAGTCTAACAATCTAGCTTAAATAAATGAATATTCACAAAAATATAAATTGTCCAGATTAACAGAAGAGGAAATAAGTTTTTTAAGTAGTTCCATTTTAGAAAAAGAAATTGAATCAGCCAATAATGAACTCCTAAGAATAGATCTCCTGGGCCACATGGACTCACAAGTGAATTCTATCAAACTTTTAAAGAACAATTAATTCCAATAATATGTGAACTATTTTGAAAAAAGTAAAGAAGGAGTACTGCCAAATTCCTTCTATGACACAAATATGGTACTGAATCTTAAACTAGGAAGAGGCAAAACAAAGAAAGAAAATTACAGACCAATCTCCCTAATGAATATTGATGCAAAAATTTTAAATACAATATTAGCAAAGAGATTATTTCAATTTATGAACAGGATAATAAACTATGACCAAATGGGATTTGTACCAGGAATTCAGGACTAGTTCAATAGCAGGAAAACTATTACCATAATTGAGCACATCAATAACAAAACCAACAGAAATTATATGATAATCTCAATAGATGCAGAATAAATTTTTGACAAAATACAGCACCCATTCCTATTAAAAAAACACTAGAGAGTATAGGGATAAAGGAAGCTTTCTCAAAAAATAATAAGCAGTATCTATCTAAAACTAACAACAAGCATCATTTGTAATGTAGAAAAGCTGGATGCATTCCCAATAAGATCAGGGGGTGAAACAAGGTGCCCATTATCACCATTATTATTCAGCATTGTACTAGAAATGTTGGCTTTATCAATAAGAAAAGAAAAAGAAATTAAAGGAATTATAACAGGCAATGAGGAAATAAAACTATCACTCTTTACAGATGATATGATGATATATCTATAGAGTATTAGAAAATCATCAAAAAATCCACTGGAAACAATTAACAGCTCTAGCAAAGTTACAGGATATAAAATAAACCCACACAATTCATCAATATTTCTATATATTACTTACAAAGCCCATCAGTAAGAGATAGAAAGAGAATTTTCATTTAAAATTACTGTAGACAAAATAAAATACTTGGGAGTCTATCTGCCAAGTCAAATCCATGAACTATATGAACACAATTACAAAATACTTCTCACACAATAAAGTCAGATCTAAACAATTAGAAAAATAAGAATTGCTCATGGTTAGGGAGAGCTAATATAATAAAAATGACAATTCTGTCTAGATTGGTCTACATGTTCAGTGCCATTCCAATCAAACTACCAAAATATTATTTTATAGAACTAGAAAAAATGATAACAAAATTTATCTGGAAGAGCAAAAGGTCAAGAATATCAAGGGAATTAATGAAAAAAAATTACAAAGGATGGTAGCATACCAGTACCAATCCTAAAAACTATATATATATATGTATATGTATAAGCAGCAGTCATCAAAACCATTTGGTACTGGCTAAAACATAGAGTGAGGGATCAATGGAACAGATTGGATACATATAATAACCAAGGCCTATATTAATCTAGTATTTGAGATCTCCAGCTTCTGAAACAAGAACTCTCTATTCCACAAAAATTGCTGGGAAAACTGGAAAATAATATCTCACAAACTCAGCATAGACCTATATCTCATACTACATACTAAAATAAGGTCAAAATGGGTACATGATTTGGTCAAAAAGGAGGATACCATAAAAAATTAGGAGAACAATGGATAATTTACCTATCAGATCTTTGGAGTAGGAAGGAATTTATGATCAAAGAAGAACTAGAGAACATTATGAAAGACAAAATGGACAACTTTGATTACATTAAATTTAAAAAGTTTTGCATAAACAAAACCAACAGAAACAAGCTTAAAAGGAAAGTACAAAGCTGGGGGAAAAAAAAAAAAAACAAAATTTCACAGCCAGTGTTTCTGTTAAAGGTTTCATTTCTAAAAAACATAAAGAACTGTGTCAAATTTATAAGAATACAAGTCATTCCCCAATTAACAAATGGTCACAGGATATGATCAGACAATTTTCAGGTAACAAAATTAAAGGCATCAATAATTATATGAAAAAAATGCTGTAAATCATTCTTGATTAGAAAAATGCCAAATAAAACGTACCATCTCAGATTGGCTAAGATGAAAGAAAAAGATAATGATAAATATTGGAAGGGATGTGGGAAAACTGAAACACTAATGTATTATTGGTAGAGTTGTGAAACAATCCTATCATTCTGGACATCAATTAGGAATATGCCCAAAAGGTTATAAAACTGCACATATCCCAGCAATATGCCATTATTGGGTCTATATCCCAAGGAAATCATAAAGGAGGGAAAATGACACAAATGGGCAAAAATGTTTGTAGCAGCTCTTTTTTGTGGTAGCAAAGAATTGGAAAATGAGTAGGTGCCTATCAGTTGGGGAATGACTGAATAAGTCATAATACATAAAGATAAAGGAATATTATTGTTATATAAAAAATGATGAACAACCTGATTTTAGAAAAGCCTGGAAAGACTTACATGAATCGATGATGAGTGAAACAAGCAGAACCAGGAATAAATTGTACACAGTAACAGTAAGAATGTGTGACCATCTGTGAAAGACTTGGTTCTTCTCAGTGGTTTAGTGATCCAAAGCAATCCCAATAGACTTTGGACAGAAAATGCCCTCCAAAAAAGAAAGAAAAGAAATCATCTATTTGCTCATTTCTTGCAATCAAATAAATATTCCATCCCACTCATATGCCACAATTTGTTCAGCCATTCCCAATTTATAGGAATCTACTTTGCTTCCAGTTTTTTTTTGGTCACACATGCAAATATATTTTTTTTCTTTTTTATTGAATTTATTTACTATTTTATGATATATAATTATATATATAAAAGAATATATTATTATGTATAATTATATATAACTTCCAGTTACAGGTTAAAAAAAAATTACATTTGCTTTTAAAACTTTTGAATTCCATTTTGGAAAGAAATTTAGAATAAGGCAAATTGAGTAACCAAAATGTCCATACTCTTTGAACCAGAAACTTCATTACTGGGCTTATACTCCAAGGAAGCTATCAGTAAGAAAAGAGTTCCTATATACATCAAAATGATTATAGCAGCTGTGAGTGTGTGCGTGCGTGTGTGTGTGTGTGATATAGCAAAAAAAAAAAAAAAAATGGAAATAAAAGTAGACACCAATAGAGAAATGACTAACCAAGCTGTGGTAGATGAAAGAAACAGAAGGTTACTTTTCTGTAAGAAGAGATGTTTGTAATGAATATAAATAAACATGGAAAGATTCACATGAATTGAAGTAGAGTGAAGTGAGTAGAGTTAAGAAAACAATACACACATTAACTATAACAATGTAAATGAAAAGAAGTCATATACCCCAAATTCAAAAGTGAATGTAATAAAATGGCAAAAATCAAGCAAAAATGGAATGAAGAGTTGTTATGCAATACTTCTAACCTATTCTTCTTGTGGAAGTGGAAAGTCCACAGGTGTTACACATTGCATGTATTTTCAGACTTTTTCAATGTATTGATTAGTTTGCTGATTCTTTATCTTCTCTAAATAATACTATTTGTCTTATGGGTGGTTCTCTGGGATAAGAAATAAGAGGGATACTTGGGATCACTCTGGTAAAGTAAAAAAGTAATAGAAGACATCAATAAAAAGCAATTAATAAAAAATTAAGTTCCTTCAGGAAAAGGACTCTCATTTTTATCCTTTGTATTCCAGATTTCAGGACAGTGCAAGACTTACTCTCTTGTTTGTTGAATTGAATCCCAGGTATCATAAATGTGCCACATCCCCAATTCTGGATGAGTAGACAGTTCTACACTTTATTTTTTACCATGTAGATACATTGGGATTTTGCTTCAATTGTGTGGATAATTACCATCATTCTCTACTTCTTCCCACTTGGCTGTGAGAAATCTATCAGCTAAGGGCATGGCTCCTTTCCTTTATTTTGGCTATATAGCTAAAACTCTGAGCCAGACCTCCAGACTCAGAAACAAAGTAGAGAACTGAGGCAATTATTGGAGTAATTCCTACTTTCATCTGAATTACTCTGGTAATTATACCAATTCTCCACCTCATTTTGGCTGTGGAAACCAGGCTTGAAAAGACTGGGGAGCATTGACTGATGCCTGGTTCTTGATGAGAGAATTATTCCTAATTAACTTAGGTTAGGAACATTCCTCAGTGGAATTATAAAGGCAAGGAGACATAAAAGATACAAACCGACTTTCTTTGACTATCAGAATTCATTTGCTTACCTCTCCTAAAGCACAAGAATTATGGGCAAAGAATACTTTACATTTCTGAGTGATATCCTATGAACCACTTATTCCAACTGAATTTTGGCTAAAGACATCTCACTGATTGTCTTTGACATCAGCCTGTTCTTTCAAACCTCCTCATTCCACCCTTCTTATCAAAAAAAAAAAAAAAGTGTTAAGGTTAATTCTCTTCCTCTCTTCCCTACCAGGTAGAAATCTTTCTGGAATTTGGAGGGAGGGAGGATCACCCATCTAGATTAGGGTGTGACCCTGCCCTCTAGGAATTTGGGAGATAAGATAACTACTGAAATGAATAATGGCATGAATTAAGCCCTGTACTTAGCCCTCTGTGTTGTTTATCATACTTTCAAGATTTCAACTATCAGAACATGTGTGTAGATTCTGCATAACTGCCCCCCTCCAATAAAAACATCTTTCCAATGGTAGTTGTGTAAAACAATGATCTGTTGGATTTAATTCACAGATCAAAGAAGGAGGAAATTAACCAACACAGTAAATTGATTATTTCATGGGTGACATAACCAAGGCAATGATTTATCTTAATAAAGAATAACTTCCCTCTAGTCCTTAACTGAATTCCAGCCGATGCAATAATACTCAGTTGTTAATGACTTTGATGTTGATGTGGAAAAGTGAATGACTGCATAATCACTGAAATGGGACCTCATCACAGTTGGAAACGTTTAAGCCAAATCATTTTGGACTGTGAAAAGAGCCCTGAGTGGTGGAGATTGGCTGGGTCCCAGCTCTTTAGTCTTAACTAAACAGGGCCTGAAAACTTTATCATATTGCACTGCCCTGGGCCGGCAGCAACACTGATGTCCCCTAGGGACTGCAGTTTAATGTATATGTATGTCTGTGGCTTCACTAAGGAAAAAAAAATTGCCCAGCTTATAACACCAATAATAAATACCTGTCTATCAGCATTCAGCTGAAAGAGTAATTAGTTAAATCCATCTTTGGGAGAGGGAATAGAAGAAAGGAAACAGAAGTCAAGTTTAAAAAAAATTGGAACCCAAGGCTTATTTTTATACCCCATGTTACTAAATGTGGCTTAAGAGCTTGTGAGACAGTATTAGTCATAGATGGCAGCCTCCACCTCCTCCCCTCCTCCACTCCTTTATCCCTAAATAATAAAATGAACTAAAATTAGGGATGTTTTTGATTGTGTTTGATATGATTGTCATTGAACTTAGACTGAGAGGTTTATGGGGAGGGGAATCTTCCCCATAGGTACTAACTGACTTCCTTGCTGCCACTGTTGGCTTTCCAATGGGGGGGAAAAAAAAGAAAGCAGGCTTTTGGTGTCTATTCATCTCCCATCCCCCAACCCATATTTGTGCTAATCAGATTCTGGATAACATCAGCTCCCTGGAGTTAAGTTATTGCATGTCTGATAATGCTTGTTTTTTTATTTTTTTGAAAGACCCCTAGAGCACTCCCTCTCCTCTCTCTCCCTCCAGCCAGATATCATCACCACCACTCCCCCTTCTCTTTTACTCCCCCCCCCCCCCACCTGGCCTCTCCACTCAAGATGTTCTTAAGAAAAGGTTTTAGGGAAGGGTAGGAGTGAGAATATAACAAGCTCTCCAACAATTTAGGTTTTCTGACCTTACCAGAAACACAGCTGCAGGTAAGGATTGGAGGAATGCCAGGAGTTTGCCCCGTTTAAATACCACATAGCCCCCAGGCTCTAGAAACATGATACTCCTGATTCTGACCATTAAAAAAATAAAAAATAAATAAAATAAATAATAAATAAATAAATAAAAAGCAAAGATTGTTAAACTGCTCATCCAGGCCTGCAGCTGGGGTTGACTCAGAGTGCAGAGCTGGAAAATGCCCATGTGGCAAGATTAGAAACTCATTTGTGTAGTTTATGTGGTCTTGCCAGGAGCCTCCTCCTCTCCCCCCCCCCCTTTTTTTTTCAATCCTCCTTCAGTTTATTAACATTAAAGGCACTCCTTTCCTTCTGGGAATCTGGCATGGCTGCATTCAGGCAACCCTTTTCCCCTTTGCATTAATGACACTTGGAGGCTTTCTTTCCTGTTCAGAAATCTAGTTGTGTGAGATCATCTGTGCAACTTTCAAATGGTTTATTTCTTTCTCTCTCCCTACCCCTCCTTCATCTAAGCTGTCCTTCCTGCCCCCCTGCATACACATCTCTTTTGTTTTATTCCTCATCTCAAAAGTTCAATCTGAAGCCAAGTGCTTTTAAATTTTAGCTGTATTCTGCAAGCCTGAACTTCAGGAATATATGTTATGAAAGCGGGAAAAGAAAAGACCTTCTTGTCATCAAAACCATAATAATTATGTGTCAAAGATAATTACTGCTTGGTGTGTAATACATCTAATACTAAGTGACAGAGAAAGTAGTCTACCGGCAGACCAGAGTAACTGCTGGCTGGCTGAAATCTGATATGAAATTAAGGACTGTGTTCCAGCACAGGGTCTGCTGAAATTCCACCATACACAAGCCAACCTCACTGCATCTCCCCCTACCCCCGCCTCCCATTCCCCTAAACCTCAAGAGAATCTATAAGGCTGTTCTATTTGTATGTGTACGCCTGTATATGTGCTTGTGTATGCATGTGTTTGGGTTTTCATGCAATGGGTTAGATCTCCAAAAGATGTACAACTGACAGTTCAACTAATTCGGCTACAGATGCAGGAAGACCAGTTAGGGGCTGTAAATATTTGAGGACTAGGGGATTTTTTTTTTCTTTTAAGCAAACTAATCCAGGACCACAACTCTGTGAGCTCAAACAGGTTTGGGAAATTTTCATGTTTTGGTTGATAGTATTGTTCAATGATGGAAGACAAATGACTCATGACAGAAACAGAAACTTTAAGAACAAAACATTTTAACACACTGAGAAAATGGTACTGAGCAGAAACTGATGGAGAAGGATGTGGCAGAGAACAATTAGTTGGAGTTAATAGAATCAAAGGAGATCTACTAAAATAAACTCCTATATACTGGAGTTTAACTGTAATGGGATGATCTAAGATTTGTAACACAGATGGGTGCTAAGAGCTTCAAGCCCAAGAAGAAATCATCTCAAAGGTCCCTTTTAAGCAGTTTTATATCTGAGAGGAAAGCCTGGCTTCTTTGGCACTGTGGTTTTCCCCCATTTCACCATCAGCAAAATCATCTGTGCCAGTAAAAACCTGGCTTGAGCCCAGCAGAGACAAATGTTGGTTGCCAGAAGGCAGGGTGACTTGGTTTATGCATCATTTGATACAGATCTGAATCTTACCTACCTCATCAGTAGCACAAACTGTCACTAGGGAAGCAGAAGGAAAGGGCTTGAAGTTAGAAAAAGGATTGAGTTGTTATAAACAGTTCTCTGATTAGCAGAAATCACTAATTGGTTTACATGAATTTTACCAGGCTCTCTAATCTTGCACACCAAATGAGCTTTCATCACATAGGAATATTTAAGTATATGGTAGAGGTCCATTGTGAATTTTCTAGACTCTAGGAGGAGATCTGTTATTGAACAAATTACTTTTGAATTAGGGCTAATATCATCTTCCAAAATGTCACAGGAACAAGCTTTCACTTTATGCTAGACATAAAACTGAATCTGACTGACATTTACCTTCTTACTTAAATATTCACTAATAATTAAAAGCACAAAATATTTCTTTGATTAGTCCAAAATTGTTGCTGCCTTATTTCTGCTATCCATCTTCCCAAATCTGCCTTAAGTATATACATTTTTATATAATCTTCCTTCCTCAATTCCTTTTTTTTTTGATATCAAAAAACAAAATACTTTTTTAGCCCTCTAATTTGACCATAGGCAGGAGAAAGAGGCCATTGTTAAAGAAAGAATCCTGGGGAATGATAGAAAAGTTACCTATAATAAGTGACCTATAATAAGATTGCTTAATTTGGGTATCCTGTTTGATGAAATTCATGTATTTATGAACATGTCTATTTCTACCATACTTTATTAGATAAAAACAACTTTGTCCAACATTGTGTTTGTAATTAATAATAAAAACAAAATGACTTTTTAAATGATGGTCTTTCTAGGAATGGAGAAATTATAATAGACTTTTGAGAAAAAGAATTATCTTGATATGAAAAATAGTCTAGAGAGAAACTAGTAGAGAAATTTCAATAAAACCTTGAATTAAAAGATATAATTCATGTTATCCTTGTTATCATTATTATTATTACTATTATTAAAATCTGGACTTTATATTCAGTCTCTTGACACTAAACTTCAGTGTAACTTTTGACTAAGTCACTTAACTTCTCTAGCATTCTAGTTTCCTTAAATGTCATATGAAGAAAATGAATTATATTTTTTTCGAACATTCCTTCTAACTCTAACATTCTATGTACAATGTTTTAAAAAATATTGAAGAAACAATGGCAATTACAAATAGGAAAGCATCTAGAGTGTGAATGAAAATGAAATTATTTGGAAATGTAGAAAGAACGCTAGAATATTTAAGTTTGAGTACCAGCAATAAAACTAACTAGTTGTGTGACTCTGAGGAAGTCACTTAAATATAGGGGCTCAAAAAATCTGACTAAATGAGAGGTATCTCTAGATATGTGGCCATTAAAACTCCTGATTGCTGGCAGAATCAGACAAAATAAATGAAATACAGCAGAATGCATATAGAAAATACATGATTTTTCTAAGTCAATAGATGGCCATAAATATACTTATAAATAATTTAGGGTAAATAGGTGGCATAGTGGATAGAGTGCTGGGGCTAAAGTTAGGAAAACTCTTATTCTGAGTTAAAACCTAGCCTTAGACATTTATGATCCTGGGCAAGTCTTTTAATTCTGTTTGCCTCAATTTCCTCATTTGTAAAATGATCTGTAAAAATAAATAGCAAACTACTTGAGTATCTTTGCCATGAAAACCCCAAAATAAAATCATGAAATCAGACATTACTGAAAAATAACAATGTATAATTTAAGGGTCCCATTTCTATTTTAGTTTGGCATCACTTAACTAAATGATGGATAAGGTCCTTTCCAGCTCTCAAATTCTGCAAACTTGTAAATCTAGATCTCAATAACAATAAAAATTACAATAGCTAGAAATTGTCATGCCTTAAGATTTTCAGAGTACTTTACATGTTAACTTATTTGATCCTCACAAAATAAAACAACAGCGAAGGAGGGACTCTTTTTACCTCCATTTTACAGATGAAGAAACAGACTGAATAGAGTTGATTAAATACTTTCAGTTAAATAACTATTTTAATAACAATAATTTAAATAACTTACTCATGGTCAAATAACTAATAAGTATCTGAGGCAAGATTCAAACTCAGGAGTCCTTCTGACTTCAATTCCAATGCCTTTTTTTTTTTTCTTGGATGGTTATGAAATGTTTTCCAAGCCATCTCATCTTTCTCTTCTCTGATTTCCTGCAAAACAAGCACATGTTATTTCAGTCTAATATCTGTAACCATAAATTTGTTTTAATGACTTATTTTTAACATCAATGTCATTTCCCTCACCATTAAGAAGAGAAAGATTTTTCCTCACTGTTGTCTGGAGACAAGATGGAGCATTGCATTGATTGAGTTTTTAAAGTCTTTTAGTGTTATCTTTATATTACTGTGGTCATTGTATATATTGTTCTCTACATTCCACAAACTTTAAAATTCTATTAGTTCAGGTAACTCCTTTTAATTTCTCTGAATTCTTCGTATTTGTCATTTCTTACAGAGAAATAACAATCTATAATAACATGCCATACTTTGTTCAGTCACTCCACACCTTATTGGTGCCCCTTTTTTTTAGGTTTTTACTATCACATAATTACCGCCATAAATATCTTGGCACATGTGGGCCCTTTACCTCTTTCTTTGACCTCTTTGGGATAAAAGTATCATTGGGTTCTAGGACATCCATTCAGATCCTGATTTGTATGTATAATGAATTTCATGAATTATTTGAATTATTTGCATTCCAACTATTTAATAAAGTCATATGTTAAACATGTAAATTGGTTGTATCCCAATGGAAATATACAGTACAAATTTTAAAAAACTGATCATTTCATGAGGCTCATTACTTATGCTAATTGAAACTTCTTTTCTAGCATAGTTCCAAATTGTTTTCCAGAAAGATTGAACCAATTCATAGCTCTACAAACAGAACACTAATGTATCTGTTTTTCTATAAACTCTCCAATATTAATTATTCTAGGCTATTATCATATTAGCCAATTTGCTTGATATGAGGGAGAATTTCAGAGTTGTTTTGATTTGGATTTCTCTTAGTAGTAGTAGTGGTGGTAGTGGTGGTGGTAGTAGTAATAGTAGTAATAGTAGTAGTAGTAGTAGTAGTAGTAATAGTAGTAGTAGTAGTGTTGAGAACTTTTCAATTAGTTTGTTATTTGATATTTTAATTAATTTTAATCTTATTGTTTGCTTTTATTCTACAGAAAAACATGTTCATATTCTTTGTCCACCTATCTTTTGGGAAGAAGTTTAAGTACTTCTAAAGTAGTTAAAGATAATTAAATTATTTTTTGATCTTTGAATAGCTGGTAATAATATTAAAGCTCTGATGTTAGCACATGCTATATGATAAAATATATTCTTTTTACTGACATTCCTCCTCTGGCTTGGAAATGACTTTAATTTTAGTGGTGTTAAATGACACATAAGCAGATACAGACAGGGTAGAAATATCTGCTTTCTCCTATGTTGGATTGAACATTGCTAATCTCTCTGTACAGCAGAAATTCAGACCAAATGGTTTGATGTCATTGAGAAGGAGTGGGAGCTTCCCTGATTTATTGCTATGGTGCAAAGCATTCAAAAAAGAAATTAAAAGAATGCATTATCTAGAAATGTTTCCCGCCACCAAACTGCCCCCACTTAGGCTGATGGTTGAAAAATCCCAGAAGGCAATCTCTCGAATATGGCCTGCGTCAATGGCACATTTCTGAATTGTCAGGCTGAAAGCCCATCAATAGCTATAAAGAGAAGGATGTTTCCTCATTGGGGGTGTGTTGATGGATCTGATCCAGAACACAAAAGGTAATTTCTGGGTTAGTTGGTCTGTTGGATGCATTTGGGTCCAGTGATGGTGATTCTGATTTTAAATCAAAACCATTCACCCAACTTTACTCAGTACATTACATAATATGAGTAGGGCTGTCTACATGCATAATTATCACTGCTCATGAGAAACAGGCCCCAAAGAATTCTCTGACCTTCTGCTGATAAATAAGATGCTGAAGGAATGAGCTGCTCAGAACTGCCAGTCTCTGTTATGGTTTGTGAAAAATTAAGTTGGACTGAAAGAAAATCAAGCTTCTAACTGGCACATTTCTCTGCAGACTGCTCCTCTCGTCTATTAAACTCTATTCCTTAGGACCCTGGTTCAAGCCCTACCTCAACTCATCAGTCAGCACTTCATTTCAGTCACTAAAAACATGCTTATAATTTCTAACAACTAGAATTAGCTTCTAGTTGAGGCATCCTATGGGCAGCAATAAAAAGGTAAAGAAAGCAGGGATGAGAAAGAGAGAGTGTAAAGATAGAGGAGAGGGAAAGGGGAGTGTGAAAGAAGGGTGCTGAGGGGAAAGGGAGTTGAAAAGAAATGATTCAAAAAGTATTTGCTGGTTTCTAAATCAGAAACATCTGCTAAAGCCATAAATGGTTTTAAGTACTAGTCAGTGGCAAGGGATTCCACAAGAGAGGAGTAGGACGGAAAGAAACCAACCTTCACAGAAGGTTTGCAGGTAGCTGAAATGAATGATATCATATATTAGGGGAAATTATGGAATCTAGTTGATGGCTGACACTTCTTTGGCGTTAAGGAAAAGTTTTAATTTTACCCACATTTATTCTTGGCTTCTACTACAAAAAGAGTCATATACTACTCTGTGTAAAATTACTAAAAAACTCAAACTGGGAATGTGCCTTGGCTAGGATTTAGCATAACCTCATTAAATTTATCACCTCCAGATATACATTATTTATGTATATATTAATCTTATTGAAAAATTTCCTCATCTCCTCTCTATCAGGAGTCAATCCCATATTAAGCAAGAATGAGGAAGAGTCTGATCTCCCCTAAATCTTTTTATAGTTAGCTCCCTCCTTATGGAATCAACTGAAACTCTATCAACAGAAATTAAACAAAATAAAGGAATATGGATTTTTAAATTGATCATTGTACACTTTTGCTGTTTTAAAAAAAAATTATAGTCACCATGATAATACCTCTACTAAAGTCCTGCTCTTATTCTCTATTGGAGCATTAGAGGCCATCAGTGGGGTACAAGTTCTGGGAAATGTTCTTAACTTAGAAAGAAAAATATAGAAATGTTCATGAAAAATTCATTATTTTATTTTTTATTTTTCTTTTTTTGTTAAATCAACCATTAATTGATTTAGCCCTTGAAATATCTGAAGGATTGTCATATGGAAGAGGTGCTGATTTAGCATTTTTATAGATAGAAAGCATGGCATAGCAAAGAAGGTACTGAGCTTAGAATATAAGAGCATTTTGTTTCTTCCTCACATACGTGCTATCTCTATGTCCTGAGACAAATAACTCTCTAAGACTCAGTTCCTTTATTTGTAAAATGGGAATAATAAAAATCTTCTAAGTTTGTTATAAGGACAAAATGAGACAATTTATTTGTGTCATTTGGAAACCAGTAGATGTTTGATTCTATATGACTCATTCTTTCCATCCATAATAGCTTATGCAGGCTCATTCTTAAAGTATAAAGGATTTGCAATTTACACATGGGGAAAACCATGAATCATTGAAGGATTAAGAAAATAACAATAAACAATAATAACATAATTATTTATTACTTAAAATATAGTTTCTTCACATTAATCCCATAAGGTAGGTTGTATCCATATTATTTTGTCCATTTTTCATATTTATTTACTGATCTTAAGAGAAATTAAGAAACTTATACCACTATTGTTTTGGATGTGGAAGAATTTTCAGAATTCATGTAGAAATCATGTAATCTAAGCTCCTCACTGTACAGAACAATTTCAATAGTTACTGAGGTCACAGGGTAATGAGTTGACTTGCCTGAAGTCAGACAAGTAGTAAATGATGGAGTCAGATCTTCTCTGACTATAACCAGTGTTCTTTCCATTACCCCATATGGCCTTTCACTCCACTATAATTCATCATCTATGAAGGGCTAATATAATACACCAAACAATTGTTTCTTGAATCCTTAAAATGCAAAATCCTGTAGAGGTGAAACTACAGGGTGTTCAATATTACTTTACCTTCTACCATGAACATCTGAACTTGAAAAATATGTAAAATAAGACTTTAAACAGTTACCACTAAACCTATAGCAACATTTTAGTGAAAAATTTGATATAAAATCTCTACAAACTTATAGAACACAGTCTCATGATTCATTGTTCAACAAATATTTAGAAGTTATTACAGGGTTTACATTGACAGAAAAAAAAAGGTAAAGTACAAAATATTTAGTCCAGGAAATTAACAAGAATTTATTAAATATCTTCTAGGTACTGTGCTAAGTATCAGGGATACATAAAAAGTAAAAAAAAAAAAAAAAGTCCTTCTTTTCAAGAAACTTTCAGTCAAATAGGGGAGACAACATGCAAAGAGTTATGCACCAATGAGACATGTACAGGATTAATTGGAAATGACCAACAGAGGGAAGGAACTAAGGTTAAGGAAAATTAGAAAAGCCTCTTGAAAAAAGTGGGACTTCACCTGAAACTTGAAACAAGCCCAGGATTGAAGTGAAGATGAGGAATGAGACTATTCCAGGCATGGAAGACAGTGAAAATTCCAAGAGTATGGAGATGTAATGTTGCATGCTAGAAACATAACAGAAAATAGGCTACACTATGGGAGTAGGAGGAAGGGGCAAGGTGCAAAAATACTGAAAGATAAGAATGTAAAAGTCAACTAGAAGGTTTTATTTTTGATCCTAAAAGTAACAGGACTAAAAGGGGATTCTAAGGTTCATTCTAGTCTTACGACTCATATGACACTGTTCATCTTGGGTACTTTAAGATGAGGTAAGATTTACTCCAGAAAAAAATGGAGAACTGGATTCATGGTAACCTCCAGTACAAAAACCCACTCTGTGCACAATATTCCCTAAAAACAGTTTGAGGACAGAATCTGAATACCAAATGATTTTGCTATGGCTTCTATTGATGTAACAAGTGTAATATTACCAGAGAATGGGGATTAAGTTGAATAGAAAACATCAGCCAAAGTCCTTTCAGTTGCATTCTGGGACTCTGAACCAACTGAATATTTCTTTTCTATAAAATATTGAGAGAAAGGAGGAGGGAGAGAACCATTGCGAAATGAAGTATTTCTTTAAAAGCAAACATCAAATTGCAATCACATCAATCATTCCCTGATTTAAAAAAAAAATGCTCTCTCTCCCACAGTTGGAAATTTCATTACTTCTGTATGTTCTCTTCTTTGTTTATAAGCTGACTGAGAACTCCTGGAAGTTTTGCTTTCGTTTGGGAAGAGGGGTCAGATTTGTGATGCCCTCCTAAGTACCCTAGGGATATGGCCCCAGGGCTCATGCTGAACTCATTCTTTTCTTCTAGTTTTTCACCAAGTGGCAATAAATGAGAACTTCTGAATATTCGGATCTTAAACTCCTTTCAATGTTATGAGTTCCAAATCTTTTACAATGGATTTTGCAAGTAAATAATTATAGGATCTTAATGAATTACTGGTTCTTTACATAAACCATTACTGTGTAGATAGCTATTTTTTATTGCATGTTGAATAATGTTCAAATATGTGAATGAGTCATTGCATTGAATTACGAAGAGAGAAATAACATAGTAATTATCTTGTGTATGTGCAATTTGACCACCCCTCCTCCAAAATAGAAATGTTTTTTTAAGCAGATATAGAAAAGTCCCAGAAAAGAGACACCAAATGATTAATGAAAACTAGATTGGGCTTCTATATAAGAAAAGATAAAAGAGTGCTGGAACTAATTAGCTCAGAAAAGCATGCAGTCAGAAAAGAATAACTTCAAAATTTCTTTGTAGCAAAAGTTACATATATAAAAAAAATAAAGACACATAGGTGATAAATGGTTTGAATGAATGCTAGCCAGGTGTCTTTTCAATGCTTTGGATATCCATTTATTGAAATCCACATACTCGTAAATTCATATTTTAAATCATAGGTTGATTATCAGCTAACCTAGAAGGAATTAATTTTATTAGGTGACTTTTAGGAAATCTATCATTTTCCCTGAAATCATTTTTGCTTGTTGACTACCACTGAGGTATTATCCTGTTGTCATAATATGATGTTACTTTTAAGTTCTATGCCATGGGAATGTATTATTGAAGATATTTGTTGAAAGCAAAAGGTTGGTTGATATAGTTCTTGGAACCCCACCTTGAATGGAAAATGGGGTCCCTGCTTTAGAGAAGCTTACAAAACCACTAATACAATACCTATAAAAATTAAATCTTTAGGTAACATTATGAGCCAACACATGAATAGGTGCCCCAAAACATTGATATAGGCATTGCACTTTGTAAGAGTTCAGAGGACTAGAAGAAAAAATTGATGCAGAGTTGTCTGGGATGAGAAAAGAGTCTTGAAATGAACTTGAAAGGTGAATAGGTGTCATGGATTTTCCCTTTTGCTCTGATTTTTCTCTTCCAACATGACTAATAAAGAAATATATGTTTAAAAAAAATAAAAAGAAAGGTAAATAGGCTTGGAGTCATAGGAACTTGAGCTCATTAAGAGGCAGTGTGAGAGAGTAGAAAAGATGTCTGGCAGCAGGAGTAGTGAGTTCAAGTTTTTCCTTTATACCTTATCAACTCACATTCCTCATCCATAAAATGAAAGGATTGAATAATAAAGGCTGCAAAGATCCCCTAGAGCTCAAAAATTTCAATGCTATGGTGTTTGTTCAAATCTCAACACTCTTGTCTTTGTTGATCTTAGTTTTCTCATCAGTAAAATGAAAGAATGGAATTCTATGGCCAGCAAGATCTCTTCTTGGCCTGAATCTCATAATGCTATTGATAATATTCTTCTACTAGACTGTTAATTTCATGATGGCAGGAATACCATCTTAATTAAATTCTATAATCCCCAGACCTTACAGTGTTCATCTAAAACTAAATAATAGATGCTGGTTAACTCTCCATTTAAGAAAAGTATATCTTCTAATGAAAAGGGAAAAAAAGGTCTTTGAAGCAAAAGAAACAGGATGAGCCATCATGGAATAGGAATAAATAAAGCATCTTTTTGGAGAGACAGTGAAATGATCCTAATCAAGGAAGTAAAACCATATTAAGAATTATTTGATACATTTAGGAAAGAAGGCACTTTGATCCCTGGGCCAAGCTCCTCTTAGCAACATCAGAGTTTAGTTTTGATCCCATGACAGCTTGGTGAAGATGCTAACAATAGGATGGGCTCTTGCATGGAGTGCTATCATGTGAAAAGGGCAATTTTCGCTTCCCTGCATTTGCATAGCACAAAAAGGGAAGTTTCACAATATTTTTATTGGCTGCTATTCCAGAGCAGCTGTGAAAAATCCCACACAACAGTGAGAATGTCGGAGAAATGATAAAACAGTCTGAGAGGTTTGCACTTTGTTCCCTTCTCTTTCAAAACGTGTCTCCCTTTCTGTTGTAATATGTAGAAACAAAGTTCAATAATTGATTGGTGCCATGTTTATTTGGCTAATAAACTCAGAAAAAAAGGTCACTGACCTTCCCAAAAAATCTCTTACCATTTTGTTCCTGAGAAGTTTAGGATCACAGAATTTAGAGATAAAAGGGATCTTAGAAGTCATCTAATATTTTATGTATGGGGAACCTGAGACCCAGAAAATCCAAAATCAAAGAGTAGTAAATGATACAACTAAGATTTGAATTCAGGTCCTATGACTTCAGAGCCTATGACTTTTCTATTCTACAAACTGCCTCAATACTAAGACTTAAATTTATGTTGTCATTCTCTGACTTCAAATCCAGTATCCTAGGAACTATACCACAATGCCTCGTGGAAATAAAAACTTAAGGGAACATTTTTTAAATCATTTAATTTTTAAACATATTTATGTATGCATATATAGTATGTATATGTTTTATAACATTTAATAGAACATATATAGGTATAATATTACCTAATATAATATAAATTTAATTTTTAATCCACATATGAATTTTTGGTATTTAGCACAATCAGTCTAAGATTTGGAATACCTCTTCATTATTTCAACTAGAGAAATCCCTAGGCATTTGATAGAGAAATGCATTGTCTTTTCTTTGCCCTTCATTTCTGAAGAGATAATATGTGTCTAGTAAGTAGCAGACTATATTACCTATTCCTTTATGAAGACTTGGTTTGGAATTGGAGCACCCAATTTGAGATGCCATCACTTTTACTCACTACTGGAGGGAACTTAGGCAAGGCTTTTAAACTCTATTTTAATTCTGCTTCTTCATCTGTAAAACAAGATCATAATAAACATGGTACTTGTCTCATTAAAAGAGAAACAAAGTACTTTATAAATTCCAAAGGACTCTATAACTGCCAAATATTTTCATTTAAAAAAAAATCTTCCTTCTCCCTAATGCCAATAAGAATTATTAACACTAAAGTATAAACAATTAACAAAACTTGTGAGACTTAGGTAGCTCCACTTTCCATTTCTGAATATCTAAGCATTTGTCTTTTTTCTAATTTCCTCTTTACAACTGTTCATTCTTTTTCAGGATTGAAAAAAAAAACATTTGAGAAAGTGAAGGATTTTGAAAAGTAGAGCTGTTTTTCAACCACCAACAGATTATTTTATTCATGATTTTTTTGCATGCAATTTCACAACCTGTATTATTCCCTTATCTATCCATGTTCTTCCCATTTGGGCCAAGAGTCCATGACCATGTGCCTCCTATTAATGTCAAGAGCAAGTGATGCACTGTGATGAAATTCAACTTTGACTGACCTTCAGTTCCACTGATCAGTGCACCAGCACTGCCATGGAGAAATGATAGGCAATTGTTGGCTGGGATGGGGTGGGGGGGAAGAGAGGAGCTGTTTTTTGCTTATCACAAGATAACCCTCAAGAATATTATCCTTCCCAAGACTATATTGAAAATGATGAAAATGTGTTGTGTTTGCTGCAGATGTCAAAATCTTCTAAAGGCACAGAATCAAGTGAATTCCACACCTCCCACATACCAACACAAACTGTTTTTTATTAGCTTGAATTGTTTGTTACATCCCTATGAATGTTTAGTGTAATTCTACAATCAGAGGAAAAACGAATCACATTTTGTAAACCTGTGAATGATATAGCACATATAGTCTCTCACAATCATAATATGGTAGGTAGAACCAATTGTCAATAGGCAAATTTTACCCTGCAATCCCACATGCTATGTAGGGTTACATCACAATAGGACTGCAGGCTCAATCAACCAGTTATTTAAGTTGACTACTGGGACAATCTAATTATAGTTAGGAAACAAAGATTGTCACTGTTATCAAGGACCAAATATTTCAAATTTGTTGAGGTTTTTTTTTTTTTTTTTTTTTTTTTAAGAATGGGATTATTTTGCATACCCTGTATTAACCTTAACAGGAAAACTGACTTTTTATTTTTAGGAAAATCAGGAAAACAATTTCAAACTTATGAATAGCATGAAATGCAGACATTTAAGACAATGGCTTTTCCTTTTTGTCAAAGTTTTTGTGAACTAAAATGTTCTTTTGAATCGATTAATGAAAAAACAAAGCAAGACCTATTTTCTCCACAGAATATAGCAGTATCCTTTGGAAATCAATTTTTTTTGACAGATAAAATATCCTTGTGAGTAGTTGTGTCAGAGGAATAAATAGTGGTAAGTAAATGTTTTAAGTAATATTATTTTCAATAAAAATATAATTTGTCCTTTAGAAATGCATTAGTGTTTTTTTGTTGTTGTGTTGTTGCCAGGATAATATAGCTTTAAGAGACAAAAGACTAGTAAGATACAGAAATGCAACCTAGTTCTTAATGAATTCATCCTTTTCTTGTCTGTTGAAACGATAGAAATAATTCACCAAATGTGCATGGTGTTCCTAGGCTATTCATCCATTAACCAATCTTGCAAATAGCCACTTGCCCATGGTAACTAACAATTGATAGCAAGTAAATGGTCATTTCATCACTCTAACTACATAACTGTATATTACTTCAGCAGGCCAGAGGTTGAATAAAAATTTTAGATGAGCTGGTGATTCTTTTTTCCCTTAGCAGGACTGCTGTAATCAACACAAGTTTGTCACCTTGCAGGAAACAAAATAACTTAAAATGCTTACCTGCTGAATTCTCAGATAAAAGGGTAAGGACTTAACTCTTCAATCTGTTTTCAGATTATGTTCTCTTATGCACTTTTGCGCTCATTCCCATTATAGTTGTAAGAGTCACATATTCTTTGTTTGTCTAGATTATGTTTCCCAATTTAAATTTTTTTTCTTATTTATCCTTAAATTTGCCCACAGTACCTAGCACATAGCAAGAAGTCAATTTTTTTTGTCAAATCAAAAAATAAATTTCTTAATCACATTTTAAAGGAATTTGGAGTTTATTAAACATATAAACTGTTTTAAATCATCCTCATCCAGAAATATAACTAGATAAGACTAGCTGAATTTTGTCTCAAGATATAGAAATATTGAGACTACTAAAGTATATATAATATAATTAATTCCAATTCATGTTCAACCAAATGTATCTTATTTTATCTTATTTTTGTATCTAAATTGCAAAATTTATTTGAAGAGCATTTGTATTGCTCATTCCCAACACACTGTTACACTGAATATCAAAATTGCTCATTGTAATTGTCCAAAGTCAAAAATCTTTCTTTCTCTAATGAATACCTGGAACTTTGCCTTTTAAAGATCAAGTTAAGCAAATGATTGATTATTTTTATCTAGAGAAGAAAAGTTCCAAGAGGGAACTTGATAGATATTTTCAAGTATTTGCATGTTCATAATATGAAATAGGAATTAATGTTGTTTTGCTTGTTCCTAGAGCAGAAGCTTTTAACTTTTTCATTTTGTCATCAACCACTTTAAAAGTCTGAAAAAAGCTATGGATTCCTCAAAATAATGTTTTTAAATGTATAAAATAGTAACAACAAAAACAAACAAAAAAAGAATTATAATAGAAATAGACTATATTGAAATAGCTATCAACATAGTTTTTAAACAATCCAACCAATCAAATTGAAAACCACTGTTCATGGCTGTAATACAAGTTCCTTTGTCTTTTGGAATATCAGATTCCAGGCCCTTTGATCTTTTATGGTGAAAGCTGCTAAGTGCTAGGTATTCCTAATTGTGGCTCATTGGTATTTAAATTGTTGGGTTTTTTTTTTTTTTTTTTTTCTGGCTACTTGCAATATCTTTCCCTTGGTGTGATAGTTCTGAAATTTAGCCATGATATTCCTTGGGGTTTTAATTTTGGGATCTCTTTCAGAAGGTGATCTGTGAATTCTTTCAATGGCTATTTTACCTTATGATTCTAAGACATAAGGGCAGTTTTCCTTTATGATTTCCTGTTAAGATAATGTCTAGGTCCTTTTCTTCATCATGGCTTTCAGAAAATCCAATAATCCTTAGATTGCATCTCCTATATCTATTTTCCAGGTCTGTTGGAAAACCACTGTTCTACAGGCCAGAAATAAGAAGGAGCAGAAACTACAGAGAGATAGGTTTCTACTCACCATACAATAAGAATTGTCCTACCTATTGAAATTATCACAAAATTGAATGGGCTACTTCTGGCCATAATGTGCTTCTTTCCACTAGACATCTTCAAACAAAGCCTAGGTAGCTATTTGTTCTGTAGAAGGGATTCTTTTTTAGGTGTGGATAAGCCCAGTTGACCTGGAAGAACTTTTTTAACTCAAATTCTATGATTTATTATTCTAAAAATTCTCATTTGCCAACTATAAAGAATTTTAGGGAAGCAATATATTTGAGTTTACTTATTCATTCATTCACTGATTCATTAAATGTTAATCCCTATAAAACATCATAGTGTGCACAGAGAAATACAAAATTTACATAACATTTGTTCCCTTTTCTCATGAAGCTTATAGAGTAGTAAAGAGGCAAGACAAAAATAAATATGATATTCCAGTAATATGCCAAGTACAATGTGAGATTTACTAAGAAAAGTAATTAAATATTAAAGAAATAGAGAACTAAGAATGGTAGTCTGCAACCTAGACTGTAATGTCTCTGAAACCAAGAGAGGAGAAAGTATCCCACAGAATACCAGCTTCAAAGATGTCAAGGAAGAAAAGAATTAAAAAAAATCATTGGATTTGGTTTGGGGAGTGTTGAAGATCAGAAACTCACAAAAGAGTAATTTAAGTGAAATAATGGGACAGAAACAACATAGCAAAAGACAATACTGACTAGGTATCAAGATAGTAGAAGCATTGATTGCAGACAAAAAAATAGTAGCAAAATGCAGATAAGCAGGGAAAGAAGGGTGAGTCATTACCTAGAAGAGGTTGAATAGGCAAAGGAAGGATTTCTGAAGTAATTTTATTATATGCTGATTAAATACCATTCTTCTCACATGGTTGGTATGTTTTTAATAAATAACCATGTAAACTGGATCATGTAGTCCTCCTAGTCTACTAACCTTGTTTATGTAAAAGCTATACTGAAAAGTAAACAAATAAGAGAATAAAAAACTACACTAAAAGCTTGCATTAATCTTTTAAACATCTGTATAGATAAAAATTATTCAAAAAATTTTGTGATTTTTTAAATGAAATGCAACATGTAAAAATTAAGCACCTGGCCTTCCACTTTGTATTTTATTTTTAAAATTCTAAATAGACTTTCACCAGCTGCACATTTTACTGAATTATATGTTATGGCAGGCAGTCAAACCAGAAAAGCAAACTGTCTCATCTAAGCTCTCTATTTAAAATAAAAATGGAGAAACTAACTAGAGATTTGATGAAAATAGCTCAACATCAAAGAGAACTAAAAAAACCAAATTCAGTTCAAGTCATGATCTTTGAATTGACTAAAAGGGTAATTTTTAAAAAAATCATTAGAAATTGAATGCATACCATAAGGAAATATGTATTTGTCCAATATTTCAATTAATCATAAAAAATGGTAGCTTAGCTCATGAACTCAAATAATAAAAAGATGGGTATGGAAGAGAGAGAGAAAATAAAGAACCGTTGATCATTGCACTGTGTTATTAAAAAAAATTAACATAGTACTGTGAAGACCCCTAAAGTAATATAACTAATAAAGACTAGAATAATATTTTCCCCATATTTCCATGGACTTGTCTAGTTTGTAATATTATTTTCATTTGGATTTTAAGAGGAATGGAGTAATTAAAAAGTGAATACAGAATAACATCAAAAAATAATTTTAAAGGAATGAAAGTAGAAGCTTAGAAAAATATTTTAGCTAGAGAAAGGATACTAAGTGAACTAGCACCTAAATTGTCTTCTCTCAATTGTTTTCAAAACACCTCAATATTTCATAGATCTATGATTGCAAGAATGTGGAAATATTTCTTTAAATACTGGAGATAATAGGCCATCTATACCATCTTTGTGACTTACAATCATTTTCTCCAATAAATCCATCAAACAGGGATCCACTCTCAGGGTTTTTTGACAGTGGGTAAACACCAGTGAAACATGTGATCTTCTATAATTTATGCCTACTCAAAATTTTCTGTAATTTTCTGGAGTTTGATATAGTTATCCAGAAGCAAGAGCATCAATAGAATCTTACCACATAAAACAAATCCCTATTTTATTTTAATTCTGGGCTGAAAAATTTTCATGATGGTAACACACAATATAAGACATCAAATGTCCCCCTGTTATTCTTTTCTGGATATTAACAATTACTTAATAAAATTATTGTTATTATTAATCACTTTAAGTAATCTTAAATTTTTCACATTTTTATGCGAAATAAATTGACACAGGTGAATTTTAAGGCAGCATTTTACTCTATTACTATATATTTATATTTGCTTTTATATTATCTATTATTTTGCTATAGTGAATTGAATTTTTTTAGTCAATAATCACTATAAGATCCCTTCTTTTCCATACTTTTTTAGGTAATTCCATGATGGCAAAATTGTATAATATCATTCTCAAAAGCCTACTTAATCCCCTCTCAAACTTTCATCAAGGATATTCTTGATGTATGTGATTTTTCTCACAAAGAATTTACAGAAGTCCTTTTTGTGGTGACAAGGAACTGGAAACTGAGTGAATTTCCATTATTTGGGGAATGACTAAATAAGTTATGGTATATGAATGGAATGGAATAGTATTGTTCTATAAGAAATGATAAGCAGGCTGATTTCAGAAAAGCCTAAAAAGACTTACATGAAACAATGCTGAGTGAAGTGAACATTACCAAGAGAACAATTTACATGATAACAACAATATTATGTGATGATCAACTGTAATGAACTTAATTCTTCTCAACAATGTGATGATTCAAGGCAATGCCAATAGATTCAGGATGGAAAATGCCCTGCAGAGAGAGAACTATGGAGGCTGGATATGGATAAAAGCTTAGTATTTTCACCTTTTTGTTTGTTTGTTCTTTTTGTTCTTTTTGGTCTAATTTTTCTTGCATAATATGACAAATATTAAAATAAATTTAAAAGAATTTCACAGGACAGCAAGCAATGTCCTGGAGGGGTGAGAGTTATGGGAGGGAGAAAAATCTGGAACACGAAATCTTACAAAAATGAATGTTGAAAACTATCTTCACTTGTATTTGGAAAATAAAATACTACTGAAAATTTAAAAAAAAAGAATTTTCAAAGGTAAGAAAATAGACTTATGGAAAATAATAATATACTCTGGATTGTTTTTTGTCAATTTTTAGTTGTTCAACCCATCACCACATCATTATCAGAAGGGGGCCACAAAAGAGAAAGATGCATTTTGTATTTTGTTTTTAGGATACAGTGGTTTGTGAATTTATCACCACCAGTCTGCTGAAAATAAGTTTTTCCATACTCACAAAGTAGACACAGTCACTTGCTAGGCATCCTCAAAGCCTCTTCAGCACTGTATGGCTTGACAAAACTAGTATTCCACTGATATAGCCTTTGGTAACTCACAGTCACTACCTCCCACAATGAATCATTCAAAAAGGACTTTATAGAGGTTTATACATAATAATATCTAACATTTAAACAGTAATTTAAAGTTTATAAAGCACTTTAAATACATTTTTTCCCTTTGATCCTTACAACAAATCTGTGAGATAAGTGCTATAATTTTTCACATTTGACTGATAAGGAAACAGGCTGAGGGATGTCCATAATCATACACTATGTGTCTGGGGCACGATTCATCTAAGTCTTCCTTACTCCAAGACCAGTTCTCTAACTACTACCAATTAACCTCCTCAGGGAACAGAGCTAGAAGAAATGAATGTATTTCATATATATATATATGTATATATATATATATACATATATATATATATGTATAGTTTGTATTGATGTAAAATTAAATTGTTTTTTTTTTGTCTTCTGCTTGGCAATATTTCACACCAAAATAAAAATAACAAAACCAAGCAACTTTTGTAATCAACCAAGGAATAAATTGAATTAAAAAGAGACCTATCTAATCCCAAACATCTTTAATTCTTCCAGGATCTGTGATTTCATCAATGAAAGATATTTCCTCTACTAACACAAATTGAAACCCTCTCTACAGCCCTTTAAGAGCTGTTGTCAAGAAACAGTCAGAATAAAACCAACCTGGATGACCCTCTATGAATTCAGCTAGATCAGTCATTGAATGACAGGAATGTGAACAGCCACTAGGACAGCAATCAAAGCCTTTTTTGTTTTGTTGAGAACTGCCAGAATCTGCTTTACCAGCATAACTTTAAAGAATACAGGGTCACATATGCACTAATGTATTATTATGAGTAGAACTGAACCAGAGGAATGCCAATACCAGGATCAAGCTAAATCAGAATTACTGCCTTGTTCTTTCCTCCACTTAAGAGCATCCCTGACTACTGGAAACTTGTGGTAGCTTGGGGTGGTGCCTGATAGAAGACAATGTGGTGATGATTAGTTATTATTAAATAATATTGAAAATACTAATAAGTGTTTACTCAAGGCCTACAATATTCCAGGCATTGTGCTAAGCTCTTTTCAAATATTATCCCATTTGATCCTCCCAACAACCCTGTAAGATAGGTGCTATTATTGAGTCAGTTACAGTTGAAAAGATGGAGACAAAGAGAGGTGAAATTATTTGCTCAAAGTCATACAACCATTTGAGGTGTGTTTGAACTCCAGGTCCAGAACTTTGTTTTCTTTGTCATCTAGTTGCCAGTACAAATGAACAAACAAACAACAAATAAAGGAATGTATTAACATATGAACACTGAACAAATATTTGCAAATGGATTAACAGATAGGTATGAATAAAGGAAGGAATAAAAAATCAATTGAAAACCCTGTGTCAAATATGTATAACTGATTCATTATCTTTTCTTCCATCTAATGTTATTAAAAACAAACGTAGAGTATCTACCCTTTCCCTACCTTTTCCTTTCGTACCCAAATTTCTCAAGCTGCTTTATAGTACTTTATTTTTTCCTTCTGGATTCACAGTGACATGCTTTATAAAAATGCCTCGCAGGTTAAGGAAGGCAAGAATGTAGGGTGATTTTTCTAAATCCTTTATTTAACTGTTTATAAGAATAGCCAAATTGGTATGGCAGACAGAATCCTGTATTTATGTGCTCGTGTCCCTTCTTTTCTCCCTCAAACCCAGATTGTAAACTCCATGAAGGTAGAGACTCTCTTAGTATGCAACAAAATATTATGCACTTTGTATGTAACTTAATAAATGCTACTTGTATAAATAAATGAATGAGCATTGAGCTAGAAGTCAGAAGACCTGCATTGTACCACTCTACCATTTTCTAAGTAACATTTGACAAGTTATTTAATTGCTCTAGCCCCATCTTCTCATCTGTAAGATAAAAGTTTTACTAGATAATGTCTAGGCTTCCTTCTAGTGCCATTAAGAATATTTGGTAAAGCACTAAGAATGTAGGAATTCTGACTGATAAAATTAGATAAACTTGCAAAACATTTTGTAAACAGTAAAGAGCTATGTAGATTTAAACCATAGTTATAGCTTTCTGAATATGAAATACATTTTAAAAGAATTCCAATGAGAACAAATGTATATATCTCAGACACATTGAGGTTCTCCAGATTGATCTAAAGATTGCATTCAAAAACTAAATGTTCCAGATACAACACAGAAACAGGCAATCAGATATATAAAACCTAGAAAACAGAGGAAAAAAGACTAGCCACTGAAACCTATTTAATCTTTTTTTAGAAAATGCTTATTGGGGAATCCCTAAGAAAGTAGTCTAGAAAAAGCATGGCAAAATTATGTGTTTATACATGTGTATACATACAGGTCTATACATACATGTTTATGTGTGTAGACACACATGTATATATACAGATTGAACAAAGTAAAGATTCCAGAAACCAGTAAAATATAAACCTTATTGAGAAAAACCTTTTCATTTGTTGTATTAGTATTTAAGATATTTTATAAACTTTAAATTACTATTTAAATGTTCATCCACACAATAGCAATATGATCCTTGAATTCAATTAAATTCAACATGCTTTTATCAAATGCTTTCTATGTACAAGGTAATGAATAATACACTGGAAATATAAAAACAAAAAACAAGATACTATCTGTCTTTAAGAAATTTATTTTTGCATTGGTTCACATTTTAATGCAGAAAAATGCAGCTAAATCAACTATTTAAAAGCCATCATAATTAGATGATGAAAAGAGTTATATGCAGATATTAATGAAGATTATTGATAACAAAAATTTAAGTTAGTCACATTAGTTATAATAAGGACATTAACTAAAAGGATGGAAATCCTCTATTGTTTTTAAAAAGTGAGAGATAGGAGGGAGAAATATGGTGCTATTATTAGTGGCCTTCTCCAGTTCTTATTGTAAAGAAGCATTTTTTTTTTTCAGTTCCAGAGTCATAAATTTAAAAGTAGTAATTTAGGTGAAAACTGTTTATGAAAAACAATATTTGTTTGGTGATCTCCTGATATTTTCTGCTAAAAACATCCAGGAAAATCTAATTCAGTGTAAAAAGGAAGGTCAGTTTTGAATTAAGGGAAAATGAATTAATAGAATTTTTCAAAGAACTGTAACTTTATGATTGAAAGAACTCCATGAAGAAGTCTCTGGCAACAGAGCTCTATATTACAGTCAGCACTGAGGAAACTTTTAAAATGTCAACTAAAGAGAAAGAGAATGTCATTGTTTTAAGTAACCTTTATAAGAAGGATGAGTTAATAGAAATGGTATCACAATTTTTTTTATGTTATAGCTTCTTCAAAAGTCTATGAAGAAAATTTGTTGTCCTAATTGACTTAAAATCATTTGATTAACAGCTTATTCACTAAGAAAATCCATTCTTAACTACCTTCTCCTGACATTAACAAAAATTTTCAGTGGTCAGGTTTGTAATTATTATTTTATTGTAAATAATTAATGCAATTCAATTCAATAGACATTTTGAGAACTTACTTATGAGTATTGTGCTGTGTTGAAAGGAATTCCATGAAGAAGAGAAAGACATGCTCCCTGCCTTCAAGTTAAGAATGTCTACTGAATTTTACTTGTTTTTGATATATTATTCCTCTACCAAAAGGAATAAGTCCTCATGATATGGTGGAGTGAGTGTGAGAGTTGCCAACAAAGGACTTGAGTTAGAATCTTCATTCTACAATTTAATAACATTGAACAACTCATTTAACTTTTGGGAGCCTCAGTTTCTCAATCAGTAAAATAAGATGATTGGATTAGATTATCTCTCAGGTCCCTTTCAGTTCTAGATGTGAATGGGACCATTGTAAGATTATTGAAGATGGAGATCAAGTAGCATAGAATGCAGTAGACAAATGATGTAAATACTTTATTTAAACTCAGAATACTTTTTATTTCCCTTTTCCACGATGTATCAGGATATGAAATATATTTTATTCTATTTTTTCTTTTAACAAAAATAGTTGTTGAACTTTTAATGTAGATTTGACATGGTTTGTTTGTTTATTTGTTTTTTGATGATATGCTAATTTGTTGGGGGAAGTGTAAGCATAACAATAATCACTAAGTATGTATGCATGTGATATATATGTGTATACATACACATAAACACACACAAACACACACATAGTTTTAGAGAAAAGTATTCCAACATGATTGAAACTCATATCCTTCTGAAAATATTTTAAGAAATTATCTTTTGGACTATTCAATTTTTGGTTAAGAGCTCTTAAATTTTGTAAATTTTAAATTAGCTACTGAAGGAAGCATATATTTTTTTCAGAAGTACAAAAGAAACATTGAAAACTACTATAGCACATTAATTTAAAAAAATTCAGATAAAGTATTCTTATTCCAAGATTTATTTATGTACCAAATTCTGTGAAAACAAAAGTAATGTCCTATATTCTTTTGCCTTATGAACTGAAAGGTTGAGAAAACAAGAAAGTGGAATTACTTCTCTAAATCTTGGTTAGAGTATCTCTCATAACTTGAGGGGCAATTAATATATACTTTAAGAATAATTATATAATGAATGGGAACAAACAATTTTGAAAAGAGTAAATATTTTTCTCATCCTTTTCTTTCTGCTCTTGATTGCCTCACATTATCAATCACAGAAAATGGTAAGTAGCTATATTTCTAATAATACTTGTGTAATTTTAATACTGTCAGCATTTACAAAGGCTTTTTATATGTATGAAGAAAATTTAAACCAAATTTATTTGCTTTTTGTTGTTTTTGTGAGAGAAGTTTATATAAGTGTCCAACTACAATGGAGGAAATCATACTAACATTGGATATATTTTAACATGGTACATTATACTTTGTCAGGTAGACATATAAACAGTTCATGTGAATATTTTCCTCCATTTCTTTACCATTTTCTCATCAATTTTACTTTGTAAAACTTTCTCATTAATTTTTTCTATGATTTTCTCATTTTTATTCAAAATTATTTGATTTCTTTTCTCCCTTCAGTTTTTTAAAAGAATATTCCTACACATTTGTATAGGATTAGATTTAATTTGTATAGGATTTGTATAGGACTAGAATTAATTTAGAAGGAATTTGACTGATATTAAGCATTTCATATCCTTATTTAATTCATCCTAAACCTTATGTGCTCCCCCCAAAAAAAGAAAAAAAAAAGGTTTTCATGGAAAACAGCCATTTTAATGACCTTTTGTCCCTCCCTAAGAGGAAGAAGTCTGACAGGTAGATATATGGACAGTTTGTTATTGTAAATTCCAGATCTTGTGATTATCTCTGACTCAACTTCTGGGGTTTTATCTGGAATTCCTGTGAAGGGTCAACCAGTGTATTACTGACTGTCTTCACCTTATGGTGACCCTCATTTAAAAACTACACCTTAAAAAATCCAGACGTTGATTAGTGTTTCATTCCTGTGAGCATTTTTTCTATTGAATGCCTCTTAAAATAGGTAATTAATACATGGAGACAAGGATTTTCACTTTTTAATATGTTTACACCTATTCTCCTTTATTCATTTTCTAATCATGGAGTATATTTCTGGTTGTTGCTTTCAATATGCCAATTTTTTAACTTTAAGAATTTTCAGGGTCAAATATTTGCTGAAATATTTCTTTTCATTAAATAACAAATATTTTAATCTTTCCAAAGCATGTACTATTGATACATTTAAATCAATAACAAATATTTACACTATTGATGTAGTAAATGACTGTACTTGTTTATTTTGTAAATAATTTGGTTGATATAAATTTTAAGTAACTTCATTCAAGGTCTCAAAGAGTTTTATATAGCTAATATTAAAAAATAAATAAATACAAACCAATTTTTGCAAAGAAAAACAATTATTAAGTTCAAAGACTTCATTTTTCAATAAGTAGTCAGTGGCATTACAATTTTCCCACTAATGCTTTTTAGAGAAAGTGGATTTGGAAGTTCCAGGCATATGTTTAATACAACTAAAATTCAAATCTATTAAAATTCAATGGGCTCAAAGCTTGCAGTGTTAAATATAAAATTTTGGTTTTCACTAATGAATATCTATAAATAAAGAGCAATAGCATTTATGTATAATCACCAACATTCATCAAAAATAAAAAAAGAACCTATAATCTGTGGAGGAAAAAAGAAGAGATACAAAATGAAGATATAGAAAAATAACTAGTAACAAAACTAAGTAGTAAGTTCTGTTATCCTCAAAAATTGCTGTGAACTTTACACTTGTTAATTTAGAAAATAATTTTGTTTGAGAACAATAATCTCTGCAAAACACAGATTAATCAGAATTTATATAAGATCTATGACCTAAGATCCCAAACAATTAGGAGGTAGTTATGTAGTAAAATGAAAGTCTTATCATTGGAAAAGGAAAAGAATTTCAATGAAGAACCAAGCCATGAATTTTCTTATTGTCTCAGGTAGTCAATAGCATAATACATGGAAATCATAAGCAATGGGGCACAGCCCTCTTTTAAATCACACATATCCTTTTGACATTGCTAAAGATGTACAGCACACCAATAGCTAACATCTTTGAAATATAAAAAGCATAGAAAAATAACTCTAATAGCTATTAGTCTTATAACTAGTGACTGTCAGATTAGAAATGTGGCATATTCAACTACATGATTTCACAGGCAATTTTACTTGGTTCCTCTTAATACAAGTTGAATGTCTACCATATGTATTAGATTTGGAGATGCAAAAAAAAAGTCATTTAAAGTTAGAAAGAAAATACTTTGAGATGATGGCCTTTGTTGCCAATTCAAGTTTGCATTAAATTATATATATATATTTTCTTTATTGTGCTATTTCTACTGGCAAAATAATTCAAAATCCAACCAATTTCCTTAATTCTAAAATAATATTTCCATATGCAACCAGTTCAATCTTGAACTAGCCTCTTAGTAAAATCAATCATTCAATAAAAATAGCTAAATCATGTATACTTATAGATGGAACCTAAAAACCACATCTAAAGTACTGACAGTTATCAGACTCAATGAATTCACCATGAAATCAATTCTTCACGCCCTAGAATCAAGCCTTGTCATCTAAATTTTATGATATCTCTCTTTTATTGTTTTATATTTTTATTTAACTTGTCAATCAATCATTCAGCAAGAATTTATAAAGCACTTACTGTGAGCAAGGCCAGCAAGATAATGAAGCAGATAGAGCAAATAGGTCTGGAGTCTGAGAGACATCTTCCTGAGTTCAAATCATTCCTTCAACACCACCTGTATGATCTTGGGTTACTCAATTTAATACAGTTTGTCTCAGTTTCCTCATTTGTAAAATGACCTGGAGTAAGAAATGGTGAACCCCTCCAGTATCTTGACCAAGAAAACTCCAAAGGGAATTATGAAGAGTTGGACACAACTGAACAACAACAATAACTATTAGTCATGCTCTCTAGGCACTGGAAAAGAAGAAAAATGAGACAATCTTTTCTCTGAGGTTCACATTTATCACATCTATGATTTCTCTTTGTAATTAGACTATCAGTTTCTTTAAAGAAGAATCCATTCCATTATTGTTCTGTAAGAAATGACCAGCAAGATGATTTCAGAGAGGCCTGGAGAGACTTACATAAACTGATGCTGAGTGAAATGAGCAGAACCAGGAGATCATTATACACGGCAACAAGAGTACTATATGACGATCAATTCTGATGGACATGGCTCTCTTCAACAATGAAATGTTTCAAACCACCTCCAATTGTTCACTGAAGAAAGCCATATACACCCAGAGAGAGGGATGTGAAATGTGGACCACAACATAACATTCTCATACTCCTTGATTGATGTTTGCTTACATTGTGTTTCCTTTATCTGATATATCGTTTGTGTAGACAAGATTTTTCTTGCACAACAATGACAAGTTTGGAAATATGTATACATATATTCGATTTGCCAATATTTTAACATAATTAACATGTAGTGGATATCCTGCCATCTAGGGGAGGGGTGGGAAGTTGGGGGAAAAATTTGTAACAGAAAGGTATGTAAGGGTTATTGTTGAAGAATTACCCACACATATGTTATGCAAATAAAATAAAAAAAAAGAAGAATCCATTCCATCCTCTTTCTCTTTTCTTCTCAATACATAGTTCAGTTGCTTAGATAAGACTCATGCTCAAAAATAATTTCTTAATTTGATTTTCCCAAAGCATTTTATATCGTACTTAAATTATATATCCTATATAAATTATATATCCCATATAAAAAAGAACACTCCTTTAATGAACAGAGAATAGGGAGTTAGATGATTTTTTTTTAAAAAAAGAAGTCATCTGTCATTTCATTAACTTTTCATATCCTCCCCTCCTTTTCAGATAGATGATGTTGTTCCATTTTGCCTTTTCAATTCCCATTTAACCCATTCATGTATTATAAAACTCCCAAAATGTGAAATACTTTTGTATGCCTTGGAACAACAAAATAACGATATACATACATTCTCAGTTTTAAAATTGCTGCATTCCTTTTTATACCAAAAACTTGTCTCCTTCCCAAGAGTAATATGCCACTAGAATATACTTAGAAATCATTTGCTGATTTGGGGGAAATTCTTTATATATGGATAACCTAAATGAAATTCTTCTTGGTAAGAACCATGAATTCAAAATCTAGCCAATTTCCTTACCTCTAAAATAATTCAACTAATTTTCATTTGCAAAGTTAAATCAATTTCAATTCTAGCATTTGTACTATATAAGATCAAAAAAGTTTTTTTTTCTCTTAATACAAAAAGTAGTCAAAGCTATAGAGACTGGTATTAAGGGCAACTATTCTAAATAATGTATAATTGCCATATATGAATAAACACTCATTAAAACATGAATACTTAAATATTAATTAATATTCATGTATATATTTACAGTATCAGTGAAGATATATTATGAAATTTTGAATATTTAATCAAGGTTTATAAACCTAATTGACTTGGGAAAAAGTCTGTTTCAAAATTAAATATTCTAATTTTGCTTAGTTTTTAATTAGATGGTAGTAATATATAGCAGTAACAATTGAGGTTACTTTCTCTTATTTACACTTAGAAAGAAGAGGAAAACATAGACATAAAATCCTTTAAGTTAAAAAAAAAGTTTAACTTAACAATAAAATATTAGAAGTCATTGTAATTAATTTTTTGGTTGAAGAAGATATGGGGAAAGTCAAAAGGTCAATAGATAAATTCACTATTGAATTCTAAATCATCCATACAATTATTTCTTACTGAGAATAATCCAGAATGATAATCTCTACTTCTAATCACACTCATCATAGTGGGAATGTTACTGAAAAAACAGAAATCTATACTAGAAGTATTTCCTGTTGACACTATATTTAATTGAAGAAATCAAAGAGCTATAATGTTGTGGCTGCTGACATAAGTGTAAAAACACAAAGGAAAAATTAACCTATGAAACAAGTTATCTGACATTTCATGAATGTCTAGTATAGACATTGAACCTCTAGTATAAAAGGTTAAAGATGGTTAAGATGATCACTGATACTGAAAGACAAGAAAGCAAAACAGAACCAAAAAAATAGGCCCTAAGAGCCACAGTGTTTAAATGCACAATGGAAAATAAATCTTTAACTTGAAAGATTTCATTCCTAACCCTTTACCATTTTGTAGCAAATAAGCAGCTGATGTCCCTGAACTTTTCAAGTTTTCATCAACATTGATGTTTTTGTTTTAGTCAATGGAAACAAGACTATTCCTGAACTATACAATCAGCATAAATGTCTTCAGCTGACATGGCAATGAAAATAAGCATGTATACTTGCGACCAAGACCTAACAAAAAGGCTAACATTGGAAAATGAGAAAGTGAGAAGCGATATAAGATTTCATGAATTATATTTTTGAAGCTTAACAATCTTTGAGAACTACTTGTGAAGTTATCTGAATAAGATTTTCTAAATAGCTTTGCTTTCCCATGCTTGAATTTTATTGATCCCATTTAAATTCTATAATATAATTCCAAATCTTCTTTTAAGTCAAAGTTTTTTTAACAGAAGGTCCACAGACCTCACTCCTCAACATTTCTGTGGATAGATTCCAGGTAGAATATGAACTTGAATGTGAAAAACTATATTTACATTCATTAAAGTGTAGCATTTTCTTTTATTTAAAAATATTGAGAAGGGACCTATAGGCTTCATTAGTCTGTGAAAGACTATCTCTCACTCTCTTTGTCTCTCTCTGTTTCTCTGTCTCTGTTTCTCTCTTTGTCTCTATCTCTGTCTCTCTGTCTCTCTTTCTTTCTCTTTCTCTCTCTCTCTGTCTCACACATATACACCACATTTTTAAAATGCCACATTAAAGAATAAAAAAAAACATACTTTTCTAGTGAAGTTCCATTAAATACTTTAGAAACTAAACTGTCATATTTAGCAAGTTTCATACAGAGAATTTCAAGGATTAGCTATATATTATTAGTATTTAGAAAAGACAAAAGTTCACTTAGCCTAGAGCTCTGTGTTGGAGATGTAACCAAAGCACTATTTCACAATTTCTTCCATTGACATGTTTTTACCTACAGTTCCTAAAAGATCTTCTAATCAAATTTTTCTTCACTTTAAAAAATAATTATTTACTTTTTTCTTTTTAAAAAATTCCTTTATTTTAGCACTTTCTTTTTTTAAATTTTGAGTTCCATGTTCTCTTCCTTCCTCCCACCTTCTCCCCCACTCACTGAGAAAGTATACAACATGGTATCAATTATATATGTGAAATCATGCAAAATATATTTCCATATTAGGCATATTTCAAAAAAAGCAAGAAAAATAGAGTGAGAAAATTATATTTCAATTTATACTGAGAGTTCTTTGATAAGTCTTTCAAAGTTTATTATCATTACAATATTGCTATTACTGTGCAAAATGATTTCCCAGTTTTCTCTCATCTTGCCATGTTGGTGGTGATTTCCCCCCCCCCCGAAACCATGCCCTCATCATTTCTTATATACATTAACTCCCCATCCCAATCATATGGCACAAATTGTTCAGTCATTCCCCAACAGATGATCACGCTCTTAATTTCCAATTCTTTGTCATCAAGGAGAGAGTTACTATAAACATTTTTGTACATAGATCCTTTTCCATTTTCTTTCATATCTTTGGGATTCAGACTTAGTAGAAGTGTTGCTTAATCAAAAATTATGCACAATTTTAAAGCTCTTTGGGCATAGTTCCAAATTGTTTTTTAGAATGGTTAGACCAGTTCATTAACCCACTAGCAGTTTATTAGTGCATCTATCTTCCCCTTCATCCCCTCCAACAACCTCATAGTTGTTTTAAATTGTCTATCCCTAATTAATAGTAAGTTAAAATGGGGTTATTATAACTATAGATAGTTTTGATTTTTTTCATCTGTAAACAGTCTTTTCATATCATTTTACCATTTATCAATTGGGAAGTAGCTCTTATTTTATAAATTTGACTCAGTTTCATATTCATTATGTGTTTGAGAAATTAGGCCTTTATCAAATAAACTTGTCATAAAATTTTTGATATTATTTCACTTCCTAAGGTACCTTTGAACAAAATATAGTTTCCATAGTTATCTCTTTTAATTTGGTATATTTTTGCTTTTTCTTCATTTGAGATCATGATTGTTATCCTGACTTCTTTTTACTTTAGTTGAAGCATATTAGATTCTGCTAATGCTTTATTTTAACTGTGAATGTCTTTCCGGTTTAATTGTGCCTCATATACAACATATTGTTGGATTCTGATTTCTAATCCATTCTGTTCTAATCCAATCTGTTTTAGGGGTTAGCTCAAACCATTCACATTCATGATTTTGATTACTAACTGTAATTTCCTCTATCCTATTTTTTCCATTTATATTTTTTCTTCCTCTTTTTATCCTGTCTCTCCTCAGAAGTCTGTTTTGCCTTGACCAATGCATCCCTCAACCTACCTTCTCTATTATCCCCCAAATTTTTCCCTTCCCTTCCTATTTCCCTATTTGACAAGTTACATTTCTATACACAACTGGTTATATATGTTTTTATGTATATATGTATATTATATATGATATTCTTTCCGCTTGGAATCAATTCTGATAAAAATAAGATTCAAGCATTGTCCATTCCCACCCATTTCCCCCTTATTGAAAAAATTTTCTTTGTGTACCTCTTTTGTGCAAGAAAATTTCTCCTCTTCTACTCTTTTCCTCCTTCTCCCAGTGCATCCCTCTTTTTTTCACCCCTTCATTTTTTGGAGAAAATAATTGATTCAAGCTCATGGCCCCTGCCTGTGCAAATTCTTTTCACTGTCCTAATAATGATAAAATTCTTAGGAGTTGGTTGTATCACCTTCCCATATAGGAATGTTGACAATTTAAATTTATTGAATACCTTATGATTACTCTTTCATGTTTATCTTTATATACTTCCAATGTCAAATTTTCTATTCAGTTTTTATCAGGAATTCTTGAAAGTCCTCTTAAACATACACTTTCTCCCTGAGGGATTACACTCAATCTTTCTGGGTAGATTATTCTTAGTTGTAATATTAGCTCCTTTGCCTTTTGGAATGTCATATTCCACATGCCCCAATCCTTTAATGTGGAAGTCCTTAAATTTTGTGTGATTCTAAATTTGATTCCATATTATTTAATTTTTTTTTGTTTCTGGCAGCTTGAGGTATTTTCTCTTTGAATTGGGTGTTCTGGATTTTGGTTAAAATATTTGAGAGTGTTGATTTTGGGGTGACCAGTAGATTTTTTTTCCATTTTAACTTTACCCTCTAGATTTAAAATATCAGGGAGGTTTTCCTTGTTAATGTCTTGAAAATATGATGCCCAGGCTTTTTCTTTGATAAGAACTTTCAGATAGGTCAATAATTTTTTAATTGTCTCTCCTTGATCTATTTTTCAGGTCCATTGTTATGTTTCATATGTCTTCCATTTTTTTCAATCTTGACTTTTTTTTGTTGTTTCTTGATTCTCTTTAAGTCATTAGCTCTTATTTGCCCGATTCTAATCTTTAGAGAATTATTTTCTTTGGTGAGATTTTGTGCTTGTTTTTATCACTTGGCCTATTCTGTTTTTTTGTTATTATTATTGTTCTTTTCTTCAGGGAATTTTCATATCTCTTTCATCATTTGGCCAAATATGTTCTTAAGGTGAATATTATCTTTAGTATTTTTTGTGCTCATCAAGCTGTTAGGTTTTTTCCCCCTAATTTCCTTGGATTACTCTCATTTCTTTCCCAGATTTTTTCTCTACCACTTTTATCTCTTTCTTTAATGCTTCTCAGAATTCTTGTTGGACTTGGGGCTGATTAGCACTTTGCTTTGAGGCTTTTGGGTAACAGTCTTCATAGTATTGTCTTCTGAGATTTTATGTTGGTCTTCCCTGACACCACAGTAACTTTTATGGTCAAATTATTTTTATTGTTTCTGTTTGCTTTTCCCAGGCTATTTCTTGACTTCAAATTGTATGTTAAAGTTGGACTTGGCACACTTGGTGGTTGAGAGGCACTGTTCCAAACTTCAGGCTTCCTAATGATGTTGTTTTCAGAACTAGTTCTGGTGATTTGCAAGTTTCCAGTACTTCCAAGGTGATGTGTTCCAGGGAAAGATGTGGTCACTGCCCTACTGAACTCTGGTTTTTATCTAGGAGCACACCTGGCTTTGGAAGTCTTACCAGGACTCCTGGCCCCTTGTGACTGACCACCAGCACTCTCTGTGCCCTAGAACTGCAGCCCAGAACTATATATGGGTAAGAGGGTTGCCACTCAGTGCCAGCAAAGGGTCCTCTGTTATCATTTTCTGACCAATTCCCTGACCCCCTTACCATTTTTGGGCTGAGAGTTCTTGAAGTTGGTGCTGCTACTGATGCTATTCCCATTTCTGCAGGTTTGGGCTCTGGATAGGTCTGTCATGAATTTTTCCTGCCAACTTCTTGAGTTTTTTTAGGCTAGAAAAATATTTTATCAAAGGTTCAGGGGGCAGTCAAGATGGCGGAAAGCAGACGCAACTCTTTGTGACCTCCTCTGATTTTCTCTCAAATCAATATCAGATTAAGTCTCTAAACTGGTTCTGGAGTCAAAGCACCCAAAAATATTTGGAGTACAATACATTTCCAAAACATTGGAAGAGCTTCAGAACAGGTCTGTTTCAGTCACCAGGGGGTTATTTGCCAAGCTCAGATGGCAGCTCCAGGAGATAGGACAGGAAGCCAGGCTGGGACTCAGTGGCAGACTCTAAGCACCTGGGAAGTTTCTGTGAGCTTCTTAGGCCACTCTGTACTGGTTGCAGGCAGGTGCTTTGGCAGATCTGCCTTTTGTAAAAGGTAAATTGTAAACCACTGATAATGTGAGACCTATCCCCAATAACCCAGTATCAGAAGTCAAACAGCCAAACTGCCCCAAGACAAATAAACACAGCTGTCCCACCTCTGCTTTAAACAGACCTCAAGATTTTTAAAAATGAATAAAAAACAAAAAAGAACTCTCACCATAGACAGCTTTTATGCAGAGAGAGAAGAACAGACCTCAGATCCTTAGGTTCATAAAGGTAAAGGAACTCCAGAGGAAGCCACAAAGGGAGACATGACCTGGTCCCCATTTCACAAGGCTTTCCTGGAAGACTTCATTAAGAATCTCAAAAGAGAGTTAGAAGAAAAATGGGGAAATGAATTGAGATCATTGAAAGAAGGATATAATGCCCTACAAAAGAGATATGAAAAAGACACCAATTCACTGGAAAACAAAATTGGTAAAATGTAAAAAGACTACAATGGACAAATAATTTCAATTGGCCAATTACCAAAGGAGCTAAAAAAGCTAACTGAAGAAAATAATGCATTAAAAATTAGAATTGAACAAATGGAAGTGAATGAATCAATAAGACTTCAGGAATCAGTCAAAAACAAAACAAATTTAAAAATAGAAGAAAATATGAAATATCTCCTAGGAAAAACAACTGACCTGGAAAATAGATCTAGGAGAGACAATCTAAGGATTTTTGGACTTCCTGAAAGCCATGATGAAAAAAAGAACCTAGACACTATCTTCCAGGAAATCATGAAAGAAAACTGCCCTGATGTTTTAGAATCAAAAGGAAAAAGATCCATTGAAAGAATTCACTGATCACCTCCCCAAAATTAAATCCCCAAGGAATATCGTGGCTAAATTTCAGGACTATCACATCAAGGAAAACACCTATTTCTAATGAAAAGACCAGATCTGAACAAAAAAATTTGACCTCCAAACAAAGTACTCAAGAGAAACATAAAAAGGTAAAAAGGAAAGAACTCTTGAGAACTATATTTCTACTATGGGTATATTTAAAGAATGGGGGTATAATTTGATATTACTTTGATAATATGAAAAAAAACAAGATCTAGAAGGGCTATCATATTGTAAAAAGAGTAAAAAGGAGGTAAAATAAGGCAAAAAAAGGAAGTAAAAATAAGGTAAAATTTCATGAAGAGGCAAAGAAAACCTAATATAATTGAGGGAAAGAAGGAAGGGGAATGAGCATTGTGTGAATCTTACTCTCATCAGATTGGGCTCTAAAAGAGAATATCAGACACTTTCTGTTTCACAGAGAAACTTATCCCTCCTTATAGGGAAGTGGGAGGGAAAGGGAGAAACGAAAGGGAATGACTAATAGAAGGGAAAATAGAAGAATTAATGGAAAGGTGTTAAAAAGGGGGAGGGGTTCTAAAGGGCAGAGAACTATTTGAGGAAAGTGGTGATCAAAAGCAAAATACTGGGGAAGGGGGAAGGGAGAAAGGGGAAAGGAAAGAGAAAAAACATAACTTTGGGTAAATAAGATGGCAGGAAATACAGAATTAGTTATTTTAACTGTGAATGGAATGAACTCTCCCATAAAATGGAAGTGGATAGTAGACTGGATTAAAAGACAGAATCCTATAATATGATATTTACAAGAAACACATCTAAAGCATAGAGATACATACAGAGTGAAGGCAAAGGGCTGGAGCAAAATCTATTATGCTTCAGGAGAACAAAAAAAAGCAGAGGTAGCAATCCTGATCTCAGATCAAGTAAAAGCAAAGATAGATCTAATTAAAAGAAATAAGGAAGGAGACTATATTTTACTAAAGGGTACCATAAATAATGAAGCAGAATCAATACTAAACATATATGCACCAAGTGGTATAGCATCCAAATTCCTAGAGGAGAAGTTGAGAGATGCAAGAAGAAATAGACAGCAAAACTGTTCTAATGGGGGAATCTCAACCTTGCTCTCTTAGAATTTGATAAATCAAACCACAAAATAAATAAGAAAAAAGTTAGGGAGGTAAACAAAATGTTAGAAAAGTTAGGTATGATAGCTCTTTGGAGAAAAGTGAATGGAAACAGAAGGGAGTTTCCTTTATTCTCAGTAGTTCAAACTTATACAAAAATTGACCATGTCTTAGGGCATGAAAACCTCAAAATCTAATACAGAAAGGTAGAAATAGTAAATGCATTTTTTTCAGATCATGATGCAATAAAAATCATATGCAATATAAGACCAGGAGAAAATAATCCAAAAGTTTTTTGTTTTTTTTTTTGTTTTTTTTTTGCATTTCAGTACTTATTTATTTAGATGTTTAAGCTCTTGCACTAGATTTTACAAGCTGGTGAACACTGGAAAATTATTTCTCCCACAGAACTATAACCACACGTTCCCAAGACAGTATAAATATATGGTTGAACTAACATTAATACACATCACCATTTTATCAATTACATAATAAAACAAATTATCAAGTATCCAAATATTAAGTCACACAAGCTCAAAAGGCATACAAAATATTAGAGGTCTGCTCAATTCATAGCAGGAACCCAATTTTTTTTCCCCAGGGGAGGGGGGAAGAGAATGAGGAAAAAGGGGGAAAAATCACTTTCAACAAAAGCAATAGTTGGTAAACAACTTTCAATAGGTACAAGTAAAAGAAATTACAAGATTTTCAGAAATTTTATGATTAAGAATTGCTTTAGCTACAATAACAAAGCATCTCTACCTTTTAAAAAATATTTACTAAAGTAAAGGGCATATTCTATACTTCCTGCACAAGACAAAGGCAATATTTTACTAGAAATATTTAATAGCCCCCTCCCATCCTTTTCAGGCCCTCCCTGTCAAGTTGCACCCCATTAGTGCAAACATTAAATTAACTGTAAGGCTTATTGTCTGGAGACATTAAAGACTTTGTGTGCTTCTGTACAATGTGTAGATTTTTACATGGATTTTCAACCAGAGGATTGTGATTTTTTTTTCTTTCAAAATGCAGGTCTTGATAACAGCACAAAATGAGACAAAGGTTTACAGAAAGACATTAAAGTATCACCATAAGACTTAGTAAAATCCAAAAAAATGAATGGTTGTGCAAATCCTGATATTCTAGTGCGACTGTGGGAGATGTAAACATACAGTGAGCAGGCAATTACCATACAGGCCCTATCTTCAATATTGAAATGACTGAAGGAATATGAACCACAAAAGTGTTAAGGTTACTGTCTGTAGTTCCCAGAATGTTAACTCTGTATGATACTGAAAATATGTAAGCATTGTGCTGGGTATTTTGGCACCTAATCTCTCTAAATTTCATATTTGCTGATAAGACTCTGGTATTGGGAAATAGATTTGAGTAAGATTTGTAACTCAATACTGCATGATTTCAGGAAAGTTCAATTGATACAAATGATAAACAAGAAGTTCCAAAGGCTGAACAGCAAGAATCTTTTACTAAGTGTCCTAACAGGTTGTTAGTAACCCAAAGACAGAAGCTGCATTTCTGCCAAGCCGGTAACCTATAAAATTGCTTTAAAATATTCCTATGGAAGCTTCATTAGACTTATTCATCAAGCCTATATGTTGGCTAGTTATGTATGTAATTTGCCCCAGGTCCTGTCTCCAATTTCTGCTTCCAAGGCAATAATATAGGCAGCTCAGCTTTACTGAATGCAACAGGTGTTTCTGTGACCATTTGAGTCTTTGAAGCGCAGCCGCATTTTAGGACGATACTTCTCCAAGTAAAGAAGTTGCTTGCTGTTAAAGGCTCCACGACGTTTTTGTCTTATGAATTGCACTGCATCTTCATACTTCATTCCTCCTTCAATTAGTGCAAGGGCAACGAGCACTGGAGCTCTCCCAAGACCTGCAACGCAGTAAACAGCAATGCAACAACCAGGTTCTTCACGATATTTAGTTTTCACTAGGTTTAGCCAGTCATCAACAATCTGGTTGGATGGTGGTGCTCCATCATCAAAAGGCCAATCCAAAACCTGGATGCCTTCTTTCTCCACAAGGGTTGTGTCGTAAGTAGCTTCACATTCTCTTACAATTGTGGTAACTCCATACTTCTTGAGTTCCTCTATAAATTTGTTTAAGGTTGCATTGGTTGGATTGTGAATAATAAGGAACCTCATGTTCTTGTAGGTGATTTCCACAGGAGCTAGGCGGTTCATTCGAGCCATGTCAATTTAGTTAAAAAAACACTCAAGGTTATGAAAGGATTTAAAAATTTGAATACAGAAGTGATGTAAAGAAACTGAAGTCTCCTTCACTATACTCCACTTGAAATTCTCAGTGCTTTAAGTATGAAGTTGAGAGCAATGGGAAATGAAATGAACCTCCTAACAAGAAGCAGCAATTCTTCAATCCAGTAATACTGAGGGCAAAAGAAAGGCAGTGCACTGAGGTTTACCCCATCCAGGTCAGAACTCTTGTAAAATGCTCTGCCAATTTCAATTCAACACTTTGTGTCCAGGTTAACCGCTCTTAAGGGGGCTTCTTGGTGGAGTAGTAATGAATTTCTACAATTCACTTGTCTGAATAGAGGTCGTGCTGTGCCTGGCAATAGTCTCCACTGCCCTTCAGAAACTCCATAAATGTGTGACCAAGAACACCACAGAACTGCAGCTGTTTATGATGGTTCAGGCTCAGGCGTAAAGAGCCTCCAGCATCGAAGAATTTGGTTGGTTCCGCGATAGGACGCGTGGATCCTGCAGGAGAAACCGGCCCAGGCCGCTGACCTTATCTTACGAAAAACAGCTGGAGGAGGCCCAATAATCCAAAAGTTAATTGGAAATTAAATAATCTAATCCTAAAGAATGAATGGGTGAAAGAGCAAATCATAGACACAATCAATAATTTCATCCATGAGAATGACAAATGAGACAACCCATCCCAAAATGTATGGGATATGGCCAAAGTGGTTATAAGGGGTAATTTTATATCTCTAGATGCTTACTTGCATAAAATAGAGAAAGAAAAAAAATCAATGAATTGGGCTTAGAATTTAAAAAGTTAGAAAAAAACATATTAAAAACCCTCAATTAAATACCAAATTGAAAATTCTGAAAATAAAAGGGGATATTAATAAAATTGAAAATAAGAAAACTATTGAATTAATAAATAAAACTAAGAGGTAGTTTTATGAAAAAACAACAAAATAGATAAGAATTTAGTTAATTTAATTAGAAAAAGGAAAGCGGAAAATCAAATTGTTAGTCTTAAAAATGAAAAGAGAAAATTTTCCACCAATGAAGAGGAAATTAGAGTAATAATTAGGAGTTACTTTGCCCAACTTTATGCCAACAAATTTGATAATCTAAATGAAATGGAAGAATATCTACAAAAATATAGATTGCCCAGGTTAATAGAAGAGGAAATAAATTATTTAAATAGCCCCATTTTAGAAAAAGAAATAGAACAAGCTATTAATCGACTCCCTAAGTAAAAATCTCCAGGGCCAGATGAATTTATATATGAATTCTACCAAATTTTAAAAGAACAATTAATTCCAATAGTATATAAACTATTTGAATAAATAGGGGAAAAGGTATACTACCAAATTCCTTTTATGATACAGCTATGGTGCTGATAGTTGAACCAGGTAGGGTGAAAACAGAGAAAGAAAACTACCTATCTCCCTAATGAATATTGATGCAAAAATCTTTTTAAATTATTTTTTATTTTTTATATTAAAGCTTTTTGTTTGCAAAACATATGCATGGGTAATTTTTCATCATTGACCCTTGCAAAGCTTTCTATTACAATTTTTTCCCTCCTTCCCTGCACCCCCTCCCCTAGATGGCAGGAAGTCTAATACATGTTAATTATGTTAAAATACTTTACAAATCAAATATGTGTATACATATTTATACAATTATCTTGCTGTACAAGAAAAATCAGATCTATAAGAAAAAAAATAACTGAGAAGGAAAACATAATGTAAGCAAACATCAATAGAGAGTATGAAAATGCTATGTTTTGGGCCACTCAGATCTCACAGGCCTCTCCCTGAGTGTAGATGACTTTCTTCATCACTGAACAACTGGAACTAGTTTGAAATATCTCATTGTTGAAGAGAATCATGTCCATCAGAATTGATCATCATATAGTCTTGTTGTTGCCATGTATATTGATCTCCTGGTTCTGTTCATTTCATTTAGCATCAGTTCATGCAAGTCTCTCCAGGCCTCTCTGAAATCATCCGGCTGGTAGATATTTACAGAACAATAATATTCCATGACATTCATATATCATAGTTTATTCAGCCATTCTTCAATTGATGAGCAAACATTCATTTTTCCAATTTCTAGCCACTACAAAAAGGGTTGCCAAAACATTTTTGATGCAAAAATCTTAAATAAGATATTAGCAATGAGATTATAGAAAATTATCCCCAAGATAATATACTATGACCAATTTATACCAGGAATGCAGGGCTGGTTTAATATTAGGAAAACTGTTAGCAGAATCAATTATATTAATAACCAAACTAACAAAAATCATATCATTATTTCAATAGATGCAGAAAAAGCATTTGATTAAATCCAATACCCATTCCTATTAAAAACACTAGAGAGTAGGAAAAAATGGGCTTTTCCTTAAAATGATCAGTAGCATCTACTTAAAACCATCAGCAAGCATCATATGTAATGGGGACAACCTGGAAACATTCCCAATAATATCAGAAGTGAAACAAGGCTGCCCATTGTCACCATTATTATTTAATATTGTAATAGAAATGTTAGCTTTGGCAGTAAGAGAAGAAAAAGAACTTAAGGAAATTAGAGTAGGTAATGAGGAAAACAAATTATCACTCTTTGCAGATGGTATGATGTTATATTTAGAGAACCTTAGAGACTCAACTAAAAAAACTGCTAGAAATAATTCACAACTTCAGCAAAGTCTCAGAATACAAAATAAATCCACAGAAATTATCAGCATTTTTATATACAAAGTTCAGCATCAAGAGATACAAAAAGAAATTCCATTCAAAATAACTATCGATAGTATAAAATATCTAGGAATCTATCTGCCAAGGAACAGTCATGAACTATATGAACTAAACTACAAAACACTTTCCACACAAATAAAGTCAGGCCCAATCAGTTGGAAAAATATCAAGTGCTCATGTAGGTCGAGAGAATATAATAAAAATGACAATACTACCCAAACTTATTTACTTATTTAGTGCCATACCCAATCAAACTCCCAAAAAATTATTTTACAGATCTAGAAAAAATAGTAGCAAAGTTCATTTAGAAGAACAAAAGGTCAAGAATTTCAAGGGAATTAATGAAAAAAAGGCTGATGAGGGTGACCTTGCTTTGCCAAATTTCAAACTACATTATAAAGCAGCGGTCATCAAAACCATTTGGTGCTGTCTAAGAAATAGAGTAGTCGATCATTGGCACAGGATAGGATCACAGGACAAATTAGGCAATAACTACAGCAATTTAGGGTTTGATAAACCCAAAGACTCCAGCTTTTGGGATAAGTACTCAACATTCAACAAAAATTGCTGGGAAAATTGGCAACTAGTGTGGAAGAAATTAGGGCTTGCCCCACACCTAACACCACATACCAAGATAAGATCTAAATGGGTTCATGATTTAGATATAAAGAGTGATATTATAAGCAAATTAGAGGAACATAGAATAGTTTACCTCTCAGACCTGTGGAGAAGGAAGGAATTTGCATTCAAAGAAGAAATGGAACTCTTAATTGAACACAAGATAGATAATTTTGATTATATTAAGTTTAAAAGTTTTTGCATAAACAAAACTAATGCAGACAGGATTAGGAGGGAAGCATCAAATTAGGAAATCATCTTTACATTTAAGGGTTCTGACAAAGGCCTCATGTCTAAAATATGTAGAGAACTGTCTCATACTTATAAGAATTCAAGCCACTCTCCAATCGATAAGTGGTCAAAGGATATGAACAGACAATTTTCAGATGATGAAATTAAAACTATTTCTAGCCATATGAAAAAGTGCTCCAAATTACTATTGATCAGAGAAATGCAAATTAAGACAACTCTGAGATACCACTACACACCTGTCTGATTGGCTAAGATAACAGGAAAAGATAATGACAAATGTTGGAGGGGATGTGGGAAAACTGGGACACTAATACATTGTTGGTGGAACTGTGAACGGATCCAGCCATTCTGGAGAGCAATTTGGAACTATGCCCAAAAAGTTGTCAAACTGTGCATACCCTTTGACCCAGCAATATTTCTATTGGGCCTATATCTCAAAGAGATCTTAAAGGAAGGAAAGGTTCTTACATGTGCAAAAATGTTTGTGGCAGCCCTTTTTGTAGTGGCTAGAAACTGGAAAGTGAATGGATGCCCATCAGTTGGAGAATGCCTGAATAAATTATGGTATATGAATGTTATGGAATATTATTGTTCTGTAAGAAACAACCAACAAGATGATTTCAGAGAGGCCTGGAGAGACTTGCATGGACTGATGCTGAGCGAAGTGAGCAGAACCAGGAGATCATGGAATACGGCAACAATAAGACTATATGATGATCAATTCTGATGGACACAGCTCTCTTCAACAATGAGATGTTTCAAACCAGTTCCAGCTGTTCAGTGATGAAGAAAGCCATATACAGCCAGGGAGAGGCCTGTGGGATCTGAGTCTGGACCACAACATAGCATTCTCACACTCTCTATTAATGTTTGCTTACATTATGTTTTTCTTCTCAGGCTTTTTTTTTTCTTTCCTGCACAGCAAGATAACTGTATAAATATGTATACACATATTCGATCTGTCAAATATTTTTACATTATTAACATGTATTAGACTTCCTGCCATCTAGGGGAAGAGGTAGGGAGTAGGAGGGGAAAATTTGTAACAGAAAGCTTTGCAAGGGTCAATGTTGAAAAATAACCTATGCATATGTTTTGCAAATAAAAAGCTTTAATAAAAAAAGAGAGAGAGGATGAATGATAATGGTATGGATGGGATTTTATAATTTCATAAAAAGAATAAACATGAAAAGCTTTGTGAACCTTGAAGCACACACACACACACACACACACACACACACAAAAAAAAAAAAAAAAACAATGAAATGTTTCAAACCAGTTCCAGTTGTTCAGTGGTGAAGAAAGCCATATACACCCAGGGAGAGGCCTGTGGGATCTGAGTGTGGACCACAACATAGCATTTTCATGCTCTCTATTGATGTTTGCTTGCATTATGTCTTCCTTCTCAGGTTTTTTTTTCCTTTCCTGTACAGCAAGATAACTGTATAAATATGTATACACATATTCAATTTGTCAAATATTTTAACATCATTAACATGTATTAGACTTCCTGCCATCTAGGGGAGGGGTTGGGGGGAAGGAGGGAAAAATTTGTAACAGAAAGCTTTGCAAGTGTCAGTGATTAAAAATTACCCATGCATATGTTTTGCAAATAAAAAGCTTTAATAAAAATTTTTTTAAAAAGAAAAAATATTTAATTCTGGCCTTTTGTTGGCCCTATTGCTCCAAAATTTTATTTGCGGCATTATTTTAAAATTGTTTGGAGGGGGATGTTAGGAGAATTCAGCTGGGTGATTGTCCCTAATCCAACATCTTGGATGCACCCCCACACAATGATTTTTTTTTTACAATAAAATGCCAGACCATAAAAAATTAATTTGTTATTAAATAATTGAGAGTTCCATTAACTATTTCAGTGAATTAGATTTTATCCATTCTATAATATATCAGTAAATACAAGAGTGCTATATTTAATGGACAATATTTAATCTAGTATGCAGGTATATGGAGATATGCTTCTTTTTAGAATAAAAATTCATTGGAATGAATTGTTTTAAGTAGCCAAGTATAGAAAATAGTATTGAAATGCTTCTAGACTTTTCTTTTCTTTTTTTTTTGCTAAGGCAATTAGGGTTAAGTGACTTGCCCAGGGTCACATAGCTAGGAAGTGTCTGAGACCAGATTTGAACTTAGGTACTCCTGACTTCAGGCTGGTGCTCTATCCACTGCGCCACCTAGCTGCCCCTAGATTTTTCATAGACAGTAGATATTCAATAGTAGTTAATGAGAATTCCTTAAATCTCTTACTGCTTTGGATGTTTTGTATCCTCTCAGAAAAGTATAATTAATTTTGAGTTCAAGAGATGTCATCATTTCTTTCTGGTTGTATGTATATGAGGTTTATGACTATATCCAGCAATAATCTGCATAGAAATAATAGTTCTAATTTTCCTCATGAGATTAGTCAGCATCAGTAACAGTATGAAAGAGAAAGAAGTCAGGGATAACCTAATTGTGATTTGAACTTTGGATATCTTGCTCATAAAGAAGGCATTTTAAACAGTTAAACCATGTCTTCTTAATCTGAAGTTTATAAATTAAAAAAAATTGATAACTATATTTTATATTTTTAGTTTCCTTTGTAATTTTATACATTTGATTTTATGCACTTAAAATATCTTTCATTGAAGGGGTCCACAATACACACAATAAAGCTGAACTAAACTATTGTACTTTTTCTTAATGTGCACTATGGCCAATGGTATAGAGCTTTGGCTTAGCTGGTTATTTAGAATTCCAAATCCAATAATCAACAAATTCAATTCAAAAAACATTTTTCAAGCAGCTACTATGTGCAAGGCATTCCACTAGATGCTGGGTATACACAAAAAACTTAAATAGTATAGCCTGTACCTTCTAGGAATAGAGTCTAATGGAGTATAGATGGAAAGATAATAAGTATGACATGAGATAGAATATAAAGGCAAAGGAGACCTACAGAAAAAATATTGTTTAAAAAAACTTTGAGGATGTAGAAAACTAACTTTTACTGGAGTGATCATGGAAAACTTTGTGAAAGAGTTAGCATTTGGTATGTACCAATAAAGAAGAAAATGACTCCAACAAGCAAAAATGTGCATAATTCCTTCTAGGAACAGTAAATGACTTGTATGAATGCATAAAACAGTAAAACAAAGTTGGGGAATGTGGACTCATTTGGCAAGAACAGAGAATACATGAAAAGGACCAATGTGAAATAAATCTAGAAAGGTAAAATAAAGATAGATTTTAAAAACTTTTAAATTCCAAGGAAATATGGTATTATTATTTTCTTCTACAGGCAATATAGAACAACTGAAGACTTTTAAAATAAGGTATTACACAGTCAGCCATAGATTGGGAAGATTGGCATTTACATGGAGGACGGACTGGAAAGAGGGAGAGACTGGTGTTATGGGGACCTAATAAGAGGCTATTCTAATAGTATGAATAATAGATGATAAAGAATTAAGTTAGGGAAGGGATTGATAATAGAGAAGAGGGGACAGAGGTGAGAAATGTTGTGAGCTAAAATGGACATGACTTGCCAAGTGATGGAATGTAAGAGGATGAGGAAAAGGAAAAACTCAATGATGACTGCATGATTTTGATCCCATGTGACTATGATGATGGTGAGGCTATTAACTTCAATTGGAAATGTGAAAAGGAAAGAGATGTAAGAGAAAGAAGATGAGTTCAGTTTTAAATACATTGAAATTAAGATGTCTTTGGAATACTCAAATAGAAACGCTCAAGAGGAAGTTTGAAAATGTTGGGATGGAACTCGAAATGAAGACTAGCTATATACACATACACACATACACATACACACAAATGGGTGTACATAGACATAGATACACACACATAACTAGTCCATATGTATATATGTATTAGAATGAGGATCAGCAAAAAAAGAGGACTAGCTATATAAAGCTTGAGTCCTAAATTCTACTTTTCCAACTTCTTGAACATCTCCTTTTGAATATCCCATTAGTATTTAATTTCAAGGGAAAAAAATGAAAATACCTTTCACCTATGTGCATTCTAGCTCTATAATACCTCTTGCATCTATTCCTTTTTCTCCCTAATTTAAGCCCTCATCATCTATCACCCTAGCTATTACAGTAGACTCTTAATAGGTCTCCTTAATGCCAGTCTCTTCCTCCTTCCAGTTTATCCTCCATGTAAATACCAAATTAATCTTCCCCAAACATGTCTGCTCTTGTAATCCTTCATTTTTAAAGCTTTAAGTTGTCTCCTATTACCTATAGAATAAAACAATAAAAAATTTTTACCCTGAAATTTAAGATCCTTCAAAATCTTTTTCCTGCCAAATGAGTCCATTAGCTGTTCCCCAACTTTGTTTTTATATTTTTGTGCATTTATATGTTATTTCCCATTCCTAGATCTTCCCTTCCACATTTTTGCTATTGGAGTCCTTTTCCTCTTCATGGTACAATCCAAATGCTACCCCTTCCACAAAGTTTTCCATGATCATTCCCGCTAAAAGCCAGGTTTTTTTTACCTCTTCAAAAGTTTTTTTTTTTAAAGCATTTTTTCATAGGTCTCTTTTGCCTTCATATTCTATCTCAAGTTACTGTCTTCTCCACCCCACTCTCATCAATTAGACTCCATTCCTAGAACACAGACTGTGTTGTTTATTTTTATTTGTGTATCTTCAGCGCCTAGCAGAATGCCTTGTAAATAGTAGCTGCTTAATAAATGTTTATTGAATTGAATTGAATTTGTAGACTCTCCAACAGAGAATTGTATATCAGTGGTGAACCATTCTCTTTTTGGAACACCAATTATGCAGTCAATATTGCCTGGAGCTCTCTATAAGAAATTTCCTGAATGTTGCAGTTTATTTTCCAAAGGAAGAGCTTTTCTTTTGAAAAGCAAAACAATAAACAAATGTCTATGGGTGGTTACAGGAAGGGGGAGGGAGTGCAAAAGGACTAAAACTAAAACGGAACAAAGAAATGTCAGCCTTCTTGGAGGATTTGTTTCTATAGGAATGAAGGAAAAAATCCTTCCTTCTGCCAAAAATTCTGCTTGTAATTTTATTGAAATTTCCCAAAGTTACTATTGATTATGAGATTCCACTGGTGACATCAGAATAAGTGAATGGAAGATATTTAGACAACATCCCTGGATCCAGACTCACAACACCACCGAAGCAGGTTGACCTTTGGGAGAGGACAATCAACATGCTCACATCTCATGCCTGTCTGCCCTTCCACACACTCAGAATCCTGATGATGCTTCCAGCTATATTGATACACTTCTGTCCACTAACTTGGGTAGTAGGCAGATGATACATCGCCTTGATTCTTATCTTCCTTATACCTTACTTAATCAGAACAGGATCTCAAGAAACACAAACAGATATGGTATTGCACACATCATCAATATATAATCCATTCCCCTCCTTTTTTTTCCCATTTGTCCTCAGTGAGAAGTCATAAGGAATCCTGCTGTTAGCTATTCAGAGAATATTTACCTGTGATGAGCTGCCTACTGTTCTGAGGGAAAACAAGCCATATTTGAACATGCACCTCTAGTTCTTTTAATGTATATTTTAATTGGTTTTTATCCATTTTGGGGGTTATTCTGTACTTAACACACAATGATTAACATGAGTATTTTTATATGTAATGGAAAAAAAAGATGAGAATTTCATATGAAATTATGAAACATTACTCAAATCAGAAGGCCTCTTTTACTTTTATTCTTGAGAAAAGTAATTATATTGTTAGTTTTATCTACATTATGGAAATGATTTTTCTAATGTTTAAAATTTCCATTATGTATAATTCTTGAGGTAATTAATATTCCTCTTTCCTGTCAAACTCTGGGATTGTCAAAAGTTTCTAAGATTATTGACACTTCCCTTCAATTAATTATGTGCATGTGTATGTAATATATGTGTGTATATATATATACATATATATATGAATGTAGGCACACACACACATATATATATGTATATACACACATATGGACCTATGATCTATAAAGTAGTGTTGTTGAATTTTCATAGATTTTATTTACTTTACTAGAAATTTGGCAATTATATTGTACTATATTGTATTACAAAGTTTATTTTTTTATATATAGGAGCATAGATTTAAAGCCAAGGTCTGTTAGAGGCTATTGAGTCTGCCTCTCCCCCAATATCACAGATAAGGACTGAGACACAGTTATGTATCTTGTGTCATCAATGAGAATGATAGCTTTTTTGAGAGAAACAATTATATTTTCTTTTTTATTGTATCTATCACAGAACCTAAAATAGGATTTTACTTTTGTATTATCTCATAATTATTTGTTCATTAACCAAACTCTTAGAAATGGAAGGAAACTAAGAAGTCAAACAGTCCAGCCCATTCCTGAAATATTCCAAATAAATGCTCACTCAGCACTCTTTTGAAGGCCTTCTGTGACATAGGATCACTTAGCCAGTGTATGCAAAAGGAAGGACTTGAATACATGTCTTCCCCAATTCAAAGGCTTACTCTCTCCAAACAACAAACATTCCATCTGGTCCAACTCTCTGCCAGTGTGGATTTGTGTAGCCTACTAGAAGCTGCACTCACCCAGCACAACTTTTGAGTACTCAGAGTCAACTCCAAAATACCCCAAGCGTTAAATTATCACTTCAGTGGAATATAGTTTAAAATAGGGTATGTTAAATGGAAATCTGTAAGGGGCAAGGGACAGGATTGGCTTTGTGTGTCTATCACCTAGTGCTGTGACATCAGCATAGTAGGTATTTAAAAGAAAACTGTGGGGAATTAAATTTAATGGGAAAATGCATCCAATTCCCTCCCCCTTTTTTTTTCTAGAATGATCCAACAAATAATGATCCAACAAAAATAATATAGCTCGAAGGCAGTAAATAAGTGGATTAAAATCATATTTTTATCTTCCACATTAATATGCACATGATAAATAGTGGAATGGCATTTAACATGGAAGAACATAGAACTGTTGAATCTGATAGAGAGAGTTGAAAACATAGGGCATGTGCCTCGAATATAGGTCTCAAAGGTTACTTAACCTTCCCTTATGACAATCTTATGCAAATTATAGTTATATTTGGAATTCATATGGCATGCCATTCAATGTATTTGATACTGACTATATGTTCCACAGAGGCTCTTTTCAAATGAGGAAAATGATTGCATTTGCTTTGTCACTTTAGTGTAAAATTATGCACAGATTTTTATATTTATACAAATTCACTGAAGACCAGCATTAAAAAATACTACAGCTAAATAAAGTAATTAATTATAAGGTTAGAAGATAATATAATTTTACTAATTATTCACAGCTTGGGGCCCATTTTTTCAGTGTAGCCGACAACTGCATGTTTTTAATCTCCATGATAACAATAATGGCATACATCATTAACCCTATTTTATTCTTTTTTTAATTTTTTATAATACCAATAACAAAGATCATTAACCTCTGTTCTGTTTAACATCTAACCAGCCATTTTAGTTAAATAAATATCATAGAAAACATTAAATATCACTTTGCTAAGCTAGATTTGCTCTCAGGAGGGAAATTCTTCCTAATGCATTATATTAGCATCCGTTTATTCCACAAGTGTCAAACCATGAATGGTAACAAAGAAATAGATATATCATAATATATGGCTTTAATCAAATTAATTCAATACTATTTTTAAACAATCTTCAATATGTATCTCATAATAATTGCCTGGAACACATTATATATTTTCCAAAGATATGTATTGAATAAAAATACATTATCATTGTTTTAAGGTAAATCTTAAATCTATAGTTAGCAATACAGTACAAAGCATCATTCAAGACAGGTAAAAATTTGAAAACAATTAAGAATTACAGCTTTAAAAGTTAAGAATTCCTATGGTGGTAGTAGCTATTTCTGTGGCAATATCCTTAAAAATACAATTGAGCCCATTCCATTTCTTGTTGACTGATGTAAGTAACATATGATAATAATCACCTTCATGAAGCAGCATAGTCTTCATTTCTAATGTGCCAAATAGTCTGGGACCCTCTGCTTGAGTCATTATATATAATACCCATTACCATCAAAGAACAAAGATAATGCCAATCATGCTTCTTTAAATACTTAAGAAATTTTTTCTGAATTGAGACAAGTAAATTAAGTATTATCTTTACATATTTATGTCTTTTAACTACTTTATTGTAATGAAAATACTTCAGTAATTTGAAATATCTTTGATTTTGTGTGTAAGGTCACAGCTTTTAATCATTTGACCAGCAGGGCTCTGTATCCAAAATCAAGAGTGGAGAGCACCAAAGCCCCCGACTTTAGGAACTGAAGGTCACTTAAGGAATCCAAGTGCCCCACGGCAAAGCCTCATAGAGCCAAGCAGCCAACCCAGAAAGGGAACAGGAGCAATTAATACCTGGTCTTGATACTAATTCAAAAATGAATTATTTTTGATGAGTAAACCAAAGATGATATTTACCAATATTTAAAAAAAAGGTAATCCTAGAGATTTTCCCCCAAATAAGGAGCAAATAACTAGAATAGGTGCAAGCAGAAAATCAATTGGGAGGGAGAGGAGACAAAAGAAGGATTGCATGAATACTTACCAAAAAAATGAAATGACGTTAAATAAATAAATAAAATTACTGGAAGAAAAAAATGAAAGGAGAATAACCAGTTGAGAAAAAAATGGCTAACATTATGCAATTGAAGGATTCTCTGAAAACCAGCATAGACCAAACAAAAAATAAATGAAAATAACAAATATTAGAAAAAATCAAAAACATTTTAGAAAATAAAAGAAACTGTAAAATATCTGATATCAAAACACGTGACTTGGAATGCAGGTCAAAGAAAGTCATTAGATTAAAACATGATTAAAAAACAAAATGCCTGGACATTTTATATCAAGAAAATAATGAAAAGGAAACAGATCTATTAGAACCAGAGAACAAAGATAGATAGATAGAACAAAGATAGAAAGATACACCAATTACCTCCTGAAAGAAACCCCCCAAAGTAAAGTCTCATTGAGATCATAGCTAAAATTCATAACTCCCACATCAAAATATATATATATATATATATATTGTAAGCATATAGAATAAAGGAGTTAAAATACCAAAGAATCACAATACCTAGCAGATTCTGCTATAAATGAGAGATCTATATAGTATCATAATAAAAAATATCTAATCCTGCAAAGTTGAATATGAACCTAACTGGGAAAAAATGAATTTTTAATGAAATAAAGAATTTTTAAGCACTTTTGGTGAAAAGGCAAGAGGTGAATGGGAAAGGAAGGGAAGGAAAGGGAAAGGAAAGGAAGAAAAGGCAAAAGGAAGGGAAAGGAAATGGAAAGGAAATGAAGGGAAGGGAATTAGGGAAAGGAAGAAAAGAGAAGGATAAAAAGAAAAAAACTAAAAACTAAGAAAGTGATTATCATGTGGGGAATGACTGAATAAATTGTGATGGAAATAAAAAGACAAAGACAAAACATTGTAAAGATACAGAAGTTTGGAAGGAAAAAAAAGTCTTTATCAATGCAATGAGTCTACAAATTTTAGTGTGTTTTCACATCTAACAGAAAGGTTATGAACTTCAAGGTGAAAAAAAAAATAAATCAGAGACATGGCTAATAAGCGGTTTTTTTTTCTCTTTTTTTGGTTATGTATTACAGTCAGGACATTTTAGTAATGACCTTTTCTTTTTTTTTAAAATGAGCCATTTAAAACAATATAATATATTAAAGAGAATAGAAGGAAGCACAGACAAATAAGACAGTTTTGAAAGTAAAGTGTGGGATTTATTGTATCTTTTTTAATGTAAGCATGTTCTTGATTTTATATACAATCTTTTTTTGTTTTAATGTGTACTATTTTTTTCTTAGAGTTCAGAAGGAAAAATTGCAATTAACAAAATAAAATAGAAGAAATTATAAATAAGCATGGGGGAAGAGAATGAGTATGATTTTTTTGAAATTTCTATCCCTTTTTGTGACTTCATTTAGCACCTCACCTGGTGAGCTAGCTAGTTGGAATTAATTTATCCTGAAATTCAATTCAATTCAATTTATTAAACAAGCTTAATTTTCTACCAAAGGCATTATTCCAAGCTACATGCTTTCTGTTTTTAGGTGTTTAGAATGTGGCCTACTTTGGAAGAATGCTATAAAGGCTAAGATAAAATATTTTGAGCAAACTTGGTAAAGGCATTCAATAATGACAATGGAAAATGTGCCTGGTTTTTTTTTTCCACATTTCCCTCGTCAAAAAAAAAATGTAATTACTTTTCTGTAATTTTTTATACCATGTATTTGTTGAAATTCCCAAATTTCCTAGTTACTATTGAAAAATATGAGAATGCTTTTGATTTAATACAATAAATAGATAATAGTGTCATATAAGATTTGTTCACATTTTAAAACTGTCTTTAGAGTGACTTATAACTAGCATGCAGTCCAGGGGGAGAAAGACATGATTAAAATTGGGATTCACCGTAAATTAAAAAGAGATTGCTTTGGCTATGTCATGTTAGGTTATCTGAACAGAATAACTGTATTTAAAAATATGAAACATAAATGCTAAGTAATGTCCTTATATAACTCTCAAGATTTGATGACATGAGCTTAGAAAGGATTCCCTTTCAGTTAAGAATAACATTATATGGCTATATATTCATACTATTAAATATTACACATATATTTCATGGCAAATGTTTTGAATAGAAAAACCATGCAAATATATTCTTATATCAGATTCCAATAAAGGTTTTATTACCATACTGATATTTGATGAAAAATGATGAATTGTACTATAACTATTAAACCACATTAAACATACAAAATTTTAAGATTTCTACAGCCAAGATTTTCTTGGATTTTGGAAAGACAGGTATTTTTACTAGAAAAAAAATTTTAATTTTCCCTCATAAGAAAAATTTATGTACTATTTTTAGAGACATGAATATAAGTTTGGAACTGGCAAATTTATCACAGACTTGTAGAGGAAAGGAAATCTAGGTTACCTATCACCTGAAAACATAAACCATTCCAGACTATCCTATTGTTAAATACATTGGGGAAAGGAGAAACCTCAGCTTTCTTCACTAATGTGTTCTAAACACGCAAAATTCCTAAAATAAGGAAGTCCTTCCTTAAAAATTATGTCAAGCCTCACTCTCCATCTCTGTGAATTGAAACAGACTTCCTCTGTGAAGATAAAGAATAGACACTATATTATATCTAATATTTTTAAGGTACCTCAAGCTCTCTTATAAAAAATATTTGCTATATATATAATTGAAAATCAGAAAACTTTTGTTTAAAAATGAGTAAACATTGAAGCAGTCAGCTTTACAATCAGATTAATTCCCTTCATTAATAAGTGAAACAAATGCAAACATTTGCAATAGGTCCATTTTGCTCATTTTTATTATTTTGAATCCCAGACAAAGTCACATTTGATCTAATCATTAGATATTGGAATGGGCTTGTTAGATAAAGAGGCAATGACAGGCACAAAGTCAAGAAATTTTCATTGGGCCTAGATTTTTTTTTTTTTTGCTTTTCAGTTGCCCTGACTTTGTGATTATAGCACTATATAATTATAGCACCCCTTTACTTTCCATAGGGTTATCTTGTCAAAAAATAATAGAGTGGTTTGCCATTTCATTTTCCCATGGATTAAGACAGAGATTAAATGACTTCCTTAAGGTCACACAGTTAGTAAGTGTCTGAGGCTGGATTTGATCTCAGGTCTTCTTGATTCCAGACCCAGTTCTCTATTCACTGAGTCAGGTAGCTACTCCTATTGTTTTTTCTTAGAAGGAGGCATTTCTGACTGAAGAAATAATAATTAGTTTCACTAACAACAACATATTGTTATCTTGAGGGCAGAAGATTATCTTGTGTCATAGAGGAGGGACTGAGAGAGATGTATAATAACATGAAGCAATTTGGATGATAAAATGAAAGATAATAATTAACCAGTTATACTAAGCTGAAATTAATACCTAACCCTGTGGATATTCAATCCATTCATACAGAAAAAAAAATTATTGGATGTCTAAAGTACTTGATAGGTGTCATGGTGGATATGAAGGAACATAAAGCATAGTAGGGAAGAGAAGACATAGAGGCCATTAGCAATAAAGGGAGTGCATCATAAGTAACCAAGAGTGCTACAGACATTTTGAGCTAGATGATTTCAGAGAAGCAACTTCTAAGATTATTATGGATTTGGATATCTCTGAGATGGCTTCACAGAAGAAATTTGAATTAGATCTTTGGCAAATAAAGATGAGGAGAAAGGGGCATTCCAAGTAAGCAGAACCCCAAGCTTTATATCCAAGACTTTTCTTCCTTCCCACCACATAATAGTTCCAAATAACAATTAGCAAAGAAATCCTTTATTCAAATCTGTAACAAAATACATGTCAGAGAAAGTATACATATAATAAATAATATATACTAGAGAATACAGAATGCTAAGAACTCTCCATCAGAAAATGAAGTAACATGTCAACCAAGTGAGAATCCTGAATCTCACTTAAGGAGATCAAGTACATATTGAAGATTGTCAGTTCCTCTCCCCAGAGTCTTTGCCTTCAGTAAACTGAAGTGGAATTGACATTTTCCATATTTTCTCTCAAATCAGAAAGCTAGAAGCACCCAAAGCAACTGTAGGGCCCACAGTTACTTGAAGAAAACTGGAAGATGAAAGTATTCTTCTCTTTCACCCCCCACAAATGCCATCCTGTATTTTATACAGATGTGAAATTCTATCAGGAGAGTCCCATTCCAATGGGCTTTGGAATCAAGGTTGTATTAGTAAAAGGAATACCAGTGTCAAGACAAAGAAGAAGACTTAACAGAGACATGTTCTTTAGCACTTAACGTGCCTTCTTTGCCTCTACTGCTCCAGTTTTGTTACCCATTTTTTTTCTCCATCCTAGGCATATTTATTCATATTTTACTTCTTAATAGCTGCCTTCTGAATTTTTTCTAAGGCAATGCCTGAAGCATGGAATACCATATTCTCACTTTATTTCCAGTCTTACAAGTGCCCTCTCTCAACATTTATACAGATCTGAAAACCCATCACTTTTACAAACTTTTCCTGAAAGTTAGAGAGAAACCAATAGTTTTTCTTTATACCTCCACTGAGTTTGGACACAAAACAACAATTTTGTCTCCTTTGTCTGCACCACATATAAACATACATTCTATTTACTTTTTTCCATAACAGGTTTCATAGATCTGTAAGTAAACACTTCTTTGGTTTCCAAGATTGTTTTTTTCATAACTCCAACCAACACTGACAACCCAGTAGATAAATTTTACTTGTCTGAATGAGTTTGATTTGCAACAGTTCATGGATAAATTTGAGTTTTGACTAAGATAAGGATACAGGGGGAACTGTGGTTTAATATCTCAATCAATCTCATTCATTTCCAACATGACAATTCAAAGACTTTATAATTGTTATGATTTTATTAATCTCTAGCTATTAACAAAGTGAACATTTGCCAGAACATTTTATGAAAAGCAGAATTGACGAATGGCATTCTCTACTATCCTAAGGCTATGGTGCTGTCAAAAATTGACAATGGAAAAATAAACAATAAAATTAATCTGTAAATTGGAATCTCTGACCCAACCAAAAATGATGCTCAGAAATGATTATAATGTAAAGTATAAACATTATATAAACTCCAGTATGCATATATGTAATGCAATATTATTTATATACATCTACACATTAAACATATGTACACATATATGTGTTTATATAAACTTTATGTATACATACAATGATTACAACATAAGACATGTAAATGAGTTGTAAACTCCAATATATAAAGTATAATATTATTTATATTTGCATGTATATGCATTTTCATATGCAAATGTATGTGTCTATGTGTATATATACATACAGTCACACACAAATCTTATCAGAATAACAATATGACTTGGCTACCAGAGATTGTGCTAAATACCTTATAAATTATTATCTCATTTGATCCTCATAGTAATTCTGAGGCATAGGTGTTATTATCTTCCCCACTTTACCGATAAGGAAACTGAGACAATTAGAGGTTAAGTAATTTGTCTGGGCTCACACAGCTAGTATGCTTGAGGATATATTTGAATCCAAGTATTCCTGACTTCAGGCTTGTGCCCCATCAACTGTGCCACCTGACTATTAGATAATAAATACCAGGGCTAAATGCCCTGAACTTGTGTTAATGAATCTAGAAAGGATAGCTGTTTCTTAAGCAGGATCACAAAGCATGTGGAAAAGTTTGAATGTAGAGGATTGGATCATAAAAGATGAGATTTAACAGTTTTAAAATGAAACCCTTTAAAAGTATTTTTAAGCATCATTTATGTGTACTCAGCTAAGCACCTGAAGTATAGAAAAAAAAAACCTGCCTCAAGAAATTTACTTCCTACTTCTAGAATGTAAACATATTTAAGAAATAAAAAGAATCAGTAAGAGAGAAAGAGAGGAAAAAACAGAGAAAGACAGAGGCTGAGAGAGGGAGATAGAAAACATTAACAATTCTTAGAGAATTCTATATTGAGAGATATAGCCATATTTTAGAGTTCATTCTGGACAACTTCTAATTTTAGAGGCAAGGAAGAAGGGACTTAGATGATAGGCTAACACTTCCTTGAAGTCACACAGATCATAAGTGCATGCCCTCTTTTTGTGTATCTTATTTGGTAGAATGAAGTACATTATTGAAGGTTCTTTTCAAAACATGTCTCCAATGTATTAACTAATTAATACAATATTTTATGGCAGACATAACTCAGGAGATCATTTATTTTCCAAATTCTATTAAGTATCAAATCAAGCAAAGCCAAAGAACTTAGCATTTAGTGACCAACCTTCTGGTGACAGGAATATTTGACTGGCATTGTCAATGAGTCCATATACAAAGACGTTCAAGTCTGATAGAAACTATTAGAATTCATGCTCTTCTGAGAAAGCTTTTAAGAACCCAGAGTTCCCTACAAACCACAATGAAACATAAACATAGGACCTGAATAAGTAGATATTTGGTGAATGAATGGAACATAACTCATGCTTCACTTAGTACCTATCTTCTGTTTTAAGACCCTGTTTACCTCCATTAAACCAAGAATCACATTTTCCATGAAACGATCAAATTGGTCAAATTAAGTTTACACATACAGGCTATATAATTATTAAATGCATCTGGCATATCTTAAATCATAAAATAGTCCATCTTTTTCCAAGAAATTTTCTATATTGTGAAAGAAGTGTTAGGGACTCATGACAGAAAACTTAGCTGCTCAGATAACAAATATAGCAAAAAGAGGGGAAAGCACACTTAGAGGCACAGTGACTATAATTTAGTTAGTCATAAAGTCCAATTCATTCTTTCAAGTTGAACCTCTCCCCAACATCTTCCATCAGAATAAGATACTCTTTTACAACTCTGAGTCACTTGTCTGTCTTTCAACTAAATTCTTAATCATGTTCTAACTTTGATTTTCATATGAAGATCTGTGTAGAAAACAAAATGCAAGCAAACATTCACAGAAAACATTAAAATGCTCAGTTCCTACAGGCCTCTCTCTGGATGTATATGACCATCTTCATCTCTGAACAATAAGAACTTGTTTGAATCACATCATTGTTAAAGAGAACCATGTCCATCAGAATTGATCATCATATAGTCTTGTTGCTGTGTATAATGTTCTCCTGGTTCTGCTCATTTCATTCAGCATCAGTTTGTGCAAGTCTCTCCAGGCCTCTCTGAAATCATCCTGCTGGCCGTTTCTTATAGAACAATAATATTCCATAACATTCATATACCATAATTTATTCAGCCATTCTCCAATTGATGGGCATCCTTTCAGTTTCCAGTTTCTTGCCACTACAAAAAGGGCTGCCACAAACATTTTTGCACATGTGGGTCCCTTTCCCTCCTTTAAGATTTCTTTAGGATATAGGCCCAGTAGAAACACTGCTGGGTCAAAGAGTATGCACAGTTTGATAACTTTTTGAGCATAGTTCCAGATTGCTTTCCAGAATGGTTGGATCTGTTCACAGTTCCACCAACAATGTATCAGTGTCCCAGTTTTCCCACATCCCCTCCAACATTGATCATTATCTTTTCCTATCATCTTAGCCAATCTGACAGGTGTGTAGTGGTATATCAGAGTTGTCTTAATTTGCATTTCTCTAATCAATAGTGATTTGGAACACCTTTTCATGTGACTAGAAGTAGTTTCAATTTCTCCATCTGAAAAATGTCTGTTCATATCTTTTGACCATTTATCAATTGGAGAATGGATTGAATTCTTATATATTTGAGTCAATTCTCTCTATATTTTAGAAATGAGGCCTTTATCAGAATCTTTGAATGTAAAAATGTTTTCCCATTTTATTGCGTCCCTTCTAATCTTGTCTGCATTCATTTTGTTTGTACAAAAACTTTTTAACTTGATATAGTCAAAATTATCTATTTTGTGATTAATAATGATCTCCAGTTCTTCTTTGGTCATAAATTCTTTCCTCCTCCATAGGTCTGAGAGATAAACCATTCTACATTGTTCTAATTTGCTTATAATAACATTCTTTATGTCTAGATCATGAATCCATTTTGACCTTATCTTGGTATACAGTGTTAGGTATGGGTCAATGCCTAATTTCTTCGATACTAGTTTCCAATTTTCCCAGCAGTTTTTGCCAAATAGTGAGTTTTTATCCCAAAAGCTGGAGTCTTTGGGTTTATCAAACACTAGATTACTATTGTCATTGACTATTTTGTTCTGTGAACCTAACCTATTCCACTGATCCACTACTCTGTTTCTTAGCCAGTACCAAATGGTTTTGATGACCACTGCTTTATAATATAGATTTTCTGGTACAGCTAGGCCACCCTCATTTGCTTTTTTTTTTCATTAATTCCCTTGAAATTCTTGATCTTTTGTTTTTCCAGATGAATTTTGTTGTTATTTCTTCTAGGTCAGTAAAATAATTTCTTGGGAGTTTGATTGGTATAGCATTAAATAAATAGATTAGTTTAGGTAGTATTGTCATCAAGAAAATCATCTTTTTAAAAAAGATAAAAATATTATATGTTGATCTACATTCAATCTCCATAGTTCACTTTCTGGATGTGGATAGTATTTTCCATCCAACATTTACTGGGATTGCCTTGGATCACTGAACTGCTGAGAAAGATTTTGATAGTTTAAAGAAAAAAAAAAAACTGAAGGGATTGTCTTTAGCAGTCATTAAAGCCTTTCCTGGTCTAAATTACTCTCACTCTCACCCTACCAGCACCTCCAAGATTACTTTCTGTTTTACTGTATATATTTTATATATACATAGTTATTTGTATGATGTTTTCATCAATGGAATATGAGCTCCTTTAGGAATAGAACTATGATTTGCCTTTTTGTAAGTGCAGTGCCTAACATATAATAAGAGCCTAGTGTTTTGGTGTTTTTTTTTTTTTTGGTTTTGTTTTGTTTTGTTAAAAAAAAAAAACCTTTTGGTTTCCTGCCTTCCGGAAAAACTTAGTGAAAATCCTATTTTCTTCAGGAAGCCTTTCCTCTCCTATCCTGGATAACATGGAGTTTTGAGACATAGCTTGATGTACCAAAAAGAAAACTGGCCTCAGAGAGGAAAAGACTTGTGTTCAAATGTTCTAAAACATTTTAGCTATGTTCCCCTGGACAAATAATTTAAATTTTCCATGCCTAAGCTAACTCTCTGAAACTACAATTTGTAGAAAAGATGCTGACTTACATTGGTAGAGGGAGTTTCTTCTTTGATCATCCCTTTAAAATCACATTTTAGTCCTTCTTTGTATCTCAGTGACACAGGGACAGATGAAAATTTAATGGTATGTGTGTTTACTCCAATCTAGCTCATCAGGTAAAATTTCCAGGAAAGTTTTTGTTCATTTGTTTGTTTTGTTTTTTGGTAGAAGAGTGTCTCCACTGTTTGGAATTAGGAGATTCTGATCATCATTTTTCTCAGTACAAAAAAAGATATGGAACATGTAGAAGCAGAAGAACACCCAGAGAGAAAATGAAGAAATACTGGAAAATAAAATGACTAAACAGACAGAAGGAGATTAGTGAAGAATCTTAATGCATGCAACTAATTCAAATATGCCACAGTAGACTGTGGGGAGCCACTGGAGTGTCTGCAGTAAAGAGATGATGCATTAAAGGGATAGGAGCAGGTGAGAAAAATTATTTTAGAAATAGCATTTGGGATTCATTAAAGAAGGAAGCAGTTAAATGTGAGGAAATGTAGTGACCACAGTCTGCCTTGGGATTTGTAGATTTTAGAATGAGAATGAAGGAAGGGAATGATGGTAAGGCTATAACTACAACTCAAATAGTCATTGTTAGGTTAGAGGCCAGAGGCTAAAAGAATATACAGCACTAACCTAGTTGGAGGACTATCAGATGAGCCTCCTTATTATTCATTCAAAGCTTCACTCTTTCACAATGTACATTTCCAATTAAAAAGAGAGAGAGAGATCTCTAAACTACACAGAATATCATATTTCTTTGTAATTCATACTTTGGAGTATCCAAAGGAGATATCCTTTTGCTAGGAGTATCCATTTGAAGAGAATGTTCAACTATGCAGTTTATCAGGAGTTAATTTTTCATATGAAGTCCCATATTACTAGTCTATATAGTAGTTATAAATGCTTTTTAAAAAATCAATCACAGTAAGCTTTTGTATTCCCCATAACACTAGATTGTATAATTGTGAAGATGCAAGAGAAAAGTACATCAGAAAGTCATGTTTTTATTAAGGATAACTTCAATTTATGTGTAAATTTGTCTCATTAAAAGTATGTAGAGATGAGATAGTAGTCATATAATTTGGAAGTTACTGATATCTTTTTTTTGGTGGCTTTTCTTAATCTTGTAAATGAAACATCTATAATCTTTTTTACTTCTTTTAGAATCTTGTGAAATACCTTACAAATCAATCTTGAGAACTTTTAAAATTTAGTGCTTCCAATATAGTTTTTAATCTATATTTGGCTAGGTTCACTCACTATTATTAATTTCAAATATTTATTAAGAATTTAACTATGGGTCTATCATTGTGCTACTTCTAGGATTACAAAAAAGTCCCCTTTTCCCCAAATTAAATCTCTACTTTCATGGAGCAGGTATTCTAACAGGGGAGATATGATATAAATAACTAAGTATAATAAATAGTAAATGGAAGGAAATCTCAGGGGAATTCCTCACATGAAAAAGTTAGGATTTGGAGTATATCTTGAAGAAAGCCAAGAAAACTAAGAGATAGAGGGAAAGGGCAGAATATTCCAGAAATGGGGAACAGCCAATAAAAAGTCATAAAGAGAAAAAATGGGATGTTACTTTTGAGGAATGGAAAGAATACCAGAATAGCTCAATTGTAGTATATATAGAGAGGAATAAAGTATAAGAAGACTAGAATTGTAGGGAAAAGCATGATACAAATGTTCTTTTTTTCATAAAATAATGGATTAGTTGAATGACATTCAATAAATATCCAGTATCATATGCTGTAAAAAACAAGAAAACCAAGGTTTATCAAAGACAATTTCTCCATCCTCATGAAACTTATAATGTAATAGGAGTATAAAACATGAATACTGTTAACTAAAAATACAAAGTTAATGTTAATGTGATACATTAGAGAGTTATCACTGGGGGAAGTTATTACTAACTTGTATGGCAGAGGAAAAGTATCATATCAGTAAAGACTTCTTGTAAAAGGTAGCATATGAGTTGGGGCTATCACATCCAGGTAGGAATTTAACAGGCAAAGAAGAATAATAAGAATGTTTCAAATATGGGGAGTAAAGAAGAAGAAAACATCTTATTTTAAGGGATCCAGTTTGGATGCAACACAGAGTACAAAGAGAGAAATAATAGTAGATAAGGCTGTAAAGATAGGCTGGAGTCAGATTTTAAGTTTAAGTGGCATCATCATTCATCTAGTCACTCATGCCAGAAGCCTCTTCATTATATTTGACTCTTCATCCTCCATGATTTTTACTGAAAAAGGATACTTTCAAGGTTATCTTCATAATCTTCACCCTTTTTTCTATTCCCACTGTCACTATAGACCTCTGATATTAACTGCTAGAATGTAAGAATTTCCTAACTACATTTCCCCTTTTTATTCCAGATACACCACATATTTTACACAGAAAAAGAAAAGTGTACAGAAGACATGGAAGGAAGTAGGGAGAAAAAAGATAAGGGATAGTGGAAAGAGCCCAGACAAGATACAGAAGAATATAAAGAAGGAATTAATAAAATTTAATAATACATGAAATCATTTTAGGAATAAAAATAATAGCTAACATATATATGATATTTACAAATATTTACTTTATAAATATTATCTTATTTGATCCTCACAAAAGCCATGTGAGGTAGGTTCTATTATTATATCCAGAAGCAGACAGTGATTAAGTAATCTATCCAGGATCATATAGCTTAAGTATTTAAAGCTAGATTTGAACTATGGTTTTCCTGACTCCAGACCCAGAACTATTAAAAAGTCAAAATGAATTTAATGATAAATAAGCATAGGAAAATTACATATAAAAACCATGAGTGATGTAATTGAATTCTCCTTAATGTGGGGGTCCTCAAACATTTTCGTGTGATAAACCCCTGCTGGTAGTCTATTGAAATCTGTGGACTCATTCTCAGAATAAAGTTTTTCAACACACAAAACAAATACATAGGATTACAAAGGAAATCAATTATATTCAAATATCATTATTTAAATATTTCTAAATAGGGCATAACCAAGATGGTAGAGAATAGACAGGTCTTCACCTGAGTTATTCTTGGCTTTCCTCTGAATCAACAAAGGATCAAGTCCCTGAACAGGTTTTTGAGTGACAGAACCCACTAATATTTAGAGTATAACAAATTTCCAGCAAAAGATATTATGAAAGAACTCAGGAAAGGTCAGTCTCAATCAGACAGGGAGAGATGATCAGTGCAGGAGCAATGCAGGAAAGCCTAGGGCAGCTCAGGAAAGAGAAGCCTTCACTTGCAAGGGGAATCTGGTGGGAGGATCTTAGTCAAAATACAACAGCATTGGCTATTGTTGCCTGGTTCAGAAGCCATTGGATCAGCAGACTAGCTGTGAGACCTCCAACACAACTACAGAAGACAAATAGTGAACCCCTGAATCTCAGGATTATATAGGTCTTGGTCATACCCACACAGCATGGGAAGGAAGCCAGCAGTACCAGCCCCAGGGCTGCTCGAAGCCACTGTCACCTGTAGAGGAAGCTTGAGAAAATCTCCCTTTTGCCCTAAAAGCAGACCTCAACCTTTAAAAATGAGAGGAAAAAAAAAGAAAAAGCGGAAAGAGCTCTGACCATAGCGAGCTATTATGGAAACAAAGAGAACAGACCTCAAACCCTGAGGACTCTAAAGGCAAAGCATCTCCAGATGAAGCCTCAAAGGATGATATGAGTTGCTCTCCAACTCAGAAGACTTTCTTGGAAGAATTCAAAAAGGATCTTAAAAGAATTCGAATAAAATGAGGAAAGGAAATGAGAATTTTAGAAAAAGAAACACAGAAATTGTCAAAAGAAAATCACCCCATTAAAATAGATTTGGTAAAATGGAAAAAGAAAATAGCTCTTTTGAAAATAGATTTGGCAAAATGGAAAAACAAAACAACTCCTTGAAAAAAAGAACTGATGAAATGGAAACAGAGAACAGCTCCCTAAAAAATGGAATTGGTGAAATGGAAAAAAAAATCCAATGAACAAAACAACTCATTTAAAATTTCAATTGCCCAAATGCAAAAGGAGGTAAAAAAGCTAATTGAAGAAAATAATTCTTAAAAAACCCTAATCCTGAATCATTAGAATTTTGTTTTCCTTCTTATGTTTTTTCCTTTTTGATCTGATTTTTCTTGTGCAACATAATAATTGTGAAAATATGTATAGAAGAATTGCACTTGTTTAATATACTGGATTACTTTCCATCTAGGGGAAGGAGTAGGGAAAGCAGGGGAAAAATTTTGGAACACAAGGTTTTGCAAGGGTGAATGCTGAAATTATTTATGCATATGTTTTAAAATTAAAAGGCTTTAATCTAAAAAAAAATAAAGATCCCACCAATCACCTCCTGAAAGAAACCCCAAAATGAAAACTCCAAGGAATATTGTAAATAAATTTCAAAATTATTAGATCAAGGAGAAAATACTGCAAGTAGCCAGAAAGAAACAATTCAAATATTGAGGAGCCACAATCAGGATTACCCAGGACCTAGCAGCTTTCACTTTAAAGGATCAAAAAGATGGAATATAATATTTTGGTGGGCAAAGAAAATTGGACTGCAGCCAAGAATCAACTATCCAGAAAAATTAAGCATTGTCTTTCAGAGAAAAAGATGTACATTCAGTCAAATTGGGGATTTTCATTTATTTTTGATGAAAAGACCAGAGCTGAACAGAAAATTTGATCTTCAAAAAACTCAAGAGAAACATAAAAACGTAAAAAGAGAAGAAAAAAACTATATTTTTAAAGACTAAAATGTTTACATCTCTATATTGGAAGATTATATTTCTAGCTCTTGAGAATTGTATCTTTGCTAAGAGTATACTTAGAGAGTATAGGTATAATTTGACCTTATTGTTATTACATAAAAAGAAACTAGGGGTGAAAGATAAACTGTACTGGAAGAAGAGGAAAGGGGAGGTAAAATAGGGTAAATTACATCACATGAAGAAGCAAAAAAAGACCTATTACAATTGAGGGAAAGAAGGGAGAGGGATGAGCATTGTGTGAACCTTAATATCATCACATTTGATTTAAAGAGAGACTATCAGACATATTTAGTTTGATAAAGAAAGTTGTCTAACCTTAGAGTGAAGTAGGAGGGGAAAAGGGAAAGAAAAGGGGGAGGCTAATAGAAAGGAGAACAGAAGTAGAAGGGGAAAGAGATAAGAAAGGGAGAGGGGCTGTAAAAGGGAAGGGCAGATTGAAGGAATGTAGTAGTCAGAAGCAAAACACTGGGGTAGAAGGAAAGGGGGAAAGGAAAGAGAAAAATATAAGTTGGGGAAAATAAGATGGCATGAAATAAAGAATTAGTCATTTTAACTGTGAATGTGAATGGGATGGACTCTCCCACATAACAGAAGTGGATAGCAGACTGAATTAAAAGCCAGAATCCTCAAATTAAATACCAAATTTAAAATTCTGAAAATAAAAGGGGATTTTAATAACATTGAAAGTAAGAAAACTATTGAACTAATAAGCAAAACTAAGAGTTGGTTGTCTGTGGCCACACATCAGTGGAAGACCACTGAGGGGATAAGAAGCATCAGAAGCAGAACTTGAAGTAAGGTTTTATTGGCTTTTGATAAACTAAGCCTCCCAGCTCCCCAGCTGGAGATAATGTATCTAAGCAAGTCAGTTCTAATAAGAAGACACAGAAAAGGTAAACAATAAAAAACAGGAAAATAGCAATATACCTAATTTCTTCTCAGAATCAATGATGGAGACAGAAGGCAGGAGAAGAAGAATCAGGAAACTTAAACTATCATATGAGGTCTCTTTGTAGATTTACTATTGGATTTGGATGAGTAAAGGTAAATGGAGATAAGTGGAAGGTGCAAACATATCTTAAAGGAAGATGTAGTGAATACCCCAGCTATGTGTTCATATAATCATTTCTTATTGGAAAGGTAAATTGGATGGACTTACTGAACTGAGTAATAAATCCCCCCAAATGCACAAACATCATAGAATTACAAATAAAAACTGAGGAGGAGTGACTATTTTTTATAGCTATGTCTCTATGGGAGAATGCCAGAGATATAATGAAACTGGTCAGACACTATAAGCCTCTTAAAATGATCATTTAGGTTTTGCCACACATTTACATTGTGGAAATAAAATGCTTCTTGGATTTTATTGGTTCAATCTATCCAAGATCATAAGTATGTAATCAGGTACATTTTAGTGTACTACATTTTAAAATAGCATTCTTATTTTATTTGCCTAATCTCTTATTACCCTCTAAGTTGATTATTTGAACATTTGGATTGGGTAATATATAACAGTTTGCCTATTTTCTTCTAACATTCTGTAAACCGTATAAGAAAGGAAATAGTTTGGCAGCATCAAATAATTACTAAGCATCTAAAAATTTATAATGTTATATTAAATGTTTTACAGAATCTAATCATACAGTCCCTGACCTATGTCAGTTCATAATCTAAAGACAATGGAGACCAATTTGTAAAGTCTTCTCTAACAGAGTGAAATTAAAATTGAGGCAATTTTTAAGATGGCATACCTATATTAGTCACTCTTATATTAAATATAATGGAAGTTGTCATCTTGGCCTAAATTATTTGAACTATTGTTTCAACCCTAATACTGAATCATTAATAACTTTCCTATTTTTTATTATCACCATCATCCTTCTTGTCACCCAGATTTATAATCTAGAGGTATTCTCTGACTTTTCCTTCTCCCTTAAATACTGTGCTCTGCTATATTCAATCAGTTACCAAGTCTTATTGATTATATCTCCACAGCATATCTCATCAGCCAGCCTAGCTGAAGCAGAAAGAAATTCTGACAGACAGTAAGGATGCAGTTTTTTTCAAGTGTGCCAAATCACCACCATTATCTTCTAGATCACCAACCCTCAGGCCTCCATGGAGACAACCCAGGACCCTGAGCTGTTCCTTGAACAAGATATTCAATACATTTTTCTGCTTAAAGTTTTCTTCCTCCTCACCTCAGATGCATGACTTTCTTGGCTTCTGTCAAGTCTCAGCTGAAATCCTATCTTCTGCAAGAAACCTTTCCTAATTCCTCTTAATGTTAGTGCTTTCTTTTATAATCATCTTCAATTTATCCTGTCTATGTCTTCTTTGTACATTGTTGTTAGTATGTTTCTCCCCTGTTAGGGAGAATAAAAACTGTTTTATCGTTGTTGGTTTTATTATTTGTGCCTTTCTCTCATATCCTCAACATTTTAATACAGCACCTGGCATATAGTAGGTATTTAATAAATTCTTATTGACTTGACTTTACCAAGAATAAAAGCCCTGGGAATAGCAGTGTTAGCCATCTTCTAAAGATATGAGGCTTGAATTCTAAAATGCCAGGGGGAAAAAAAACACTGTTAAATAGTTAATGTCAAGTAGGGATATATTTTCCCCCAATGGAAATCTCATCCAAAAGGATTTATTACCAATCAGAAGAAAGGACCACAGGAGCAGTAACACCTTCCATTATGAAAAGATTGAAGAGATGGAGGAATTTTCCAAGTAAGAAGACTATTAGAACATGATTTCAAAGAATTATCCATATAATTCTGCATATCATCCATATACTACAGAAAAACTCCTTGCAGATAGGCAAGGCCTTATTTCAGCTGATGACTTTTAATAAAAAATTCAGGTACCTCAAAATTTATTCATTAAGCACTTAAATGCTTCTATGCTAGCTGAAAGTAAATACCTCACTCTATAACTAAATTTGTATCAGTTGTTTTTTCAACTGTATCTCTGATTCAATGTAATCTCTTTGATGTCTCTGTATATGAATGCAATTCAATTCAATCCAACTAATCTTTATTAAAAACATTTTTAACAAGATATTGTGCTAGATGCTAGTTATACAAACATAAATGAAAAACATTTCCTGCCCTCAAATAACTTATATTCTTTTGGGAGTGAGAGAAGGGCACAGCATATAAACAAGTAGACGTGTTTATATATATACATAAATATTACATATTGCATAATTTATACACATCTATATAATTTTGAAGAGCCAGGAGGGAGTGCTTTTTAAGGGAATAGGAAGGGTTTTTTGTACTAGATGGAAGATAGACCTTGAATGAAAATAAACAATGTAAAAAACAGAGTTAAAGAAGGATCGTAGTTTCTTTAGAGCCATCTATTTTGACTCAGATCTTTCTGACTCCAAATATACCATTCTATCCACTATATTATGCCACTTCTTAAATCAGAGAAAAGGTGTAGCTTGCTAGTTTTTAGGAGGAACTTTTTTTTTAATCAGTTACTATGGAATAGACAAAATGCAATATGCCAGGCTTTAAGGCTGACACAGAAATCTGACTTCATGTGGTCAAAAAAGGTTTCTTATATGAAGGATATGGCATTTGAGGTACAGAAAGACACTTCCAGCTTCTTAGAAAGAAAAATTAGTTATGTATTCACAATTTTCAATTAAAAGGTACTTTAATACCATACCCCTTGTCCACATTTTAAAAAGAACCCCGTTGATATTAACAAGAAAACAAATGGGCAATTTGCAAAGGATCTGATGGTCTGAGAAGAGACTCATCAACACATTCTGACAAATTTTGATTTGGTCTCTTGAGCAGGAAAAAAAAAAAATGAGCTAAAAAGGCTGAGAAAAGTTTTCAGATTTCTGTTCCTAATCAAGACTTTTTACTCCCCATCCAAATGGAATCTTTCTTATACCTTTTTGGTAGGTCTGTCACCAGCCCCAAAAGTAGTCCAAGGAATTCAAATGAAATAAGAAGTATCATAGTAATACTCTAAGAATACCAAGGGTTTGAACTCATTAAACTCTTCAAAAAAGTTCATGAAACTTTTTGACAAATCATTCTATTTTATTCCATTTAGTTTTTAACCTAAGACCAAATTTCTTCCAGAGATCCCTTTTTTTTCAAAGTCCTTCCTTTACTTCCTGCCCCCACACTTCCTCCTTCATATTTAGCTCACAAATCTATTTACACTGATTTCTTTTCCTGACCGGAAAATACTGCATGGATATAAAGTGAATGATAGTTATTTACTGAAATTCAGTTACTAAAGCACCTTTAAAAAAAGAAAAGAAAAACAAGTTTTTTTTTCTCTTTATTTACTGAGCTTCAAGTTCACAGAACATCTGGGAATGAGTATTGAACTCTATAGCCACTTTTCATTTGTGTGTATATATATATATATATAATATACATGCACATGTATATAAAATAAATATGTAAAACATAAATACATATTTGAAAGTATGTGTAGATAACTATATATCAGATGGATGGATAGACAGATATAAATAGAGAGAGAGAGAGAAAGAGATAGTAGATAGATGGATAGATGGATGGATGCATGCATGCATACATGCTTGCATGAATAAACACTTACACTCCATATGCATAAAGATCTAGCCTCAGAACCAGGAAGAACTGAGTCCAAGTTTTGCTTTGCACATATACTGATTATTTGAACCTGGATAAGTCACTTATTCATTCTGTGCTCCAGGAAACTTTCTATCTAATCATGTTAAAGAGAATATCCTAACTTCCATTGATAGAGGAAGTTTACTCATCTGGAGTTCCTTATACCAATGAAATCACAAGTGCAATCCTTAACCCATATACTATGAGAAATATATAATATAGTTATACAATACATAGATACAGATCAGATATATGTAGACAAATATATATATGCAAATACATATCTAATTGGTCATTCATAGATAAAGTTACATGAAGTACTACCTCAATTCCATTATCATTTGGTTTCTCTCCCTTTGTTTATTATCTTTCTGTGGGATAGATTCTGGAGTCTAGAAGAGGAAACAGAAGAAAAAGCATTTCCTTCTGGTGTCTATTTCAGAGAACTAAATTAACACATGCTGTGAATTTTTGCATGTGTGTGCGCAAAAGGAATGGGAAGTTATTTGGAGATTTTAATACATTTTCATGGTTTGTTTTTTTCTCACTAAGTTCAATCTAAGGTGACATACAATATTCACAGTAAGATTTTGCTACAAACAAAATAACAGACACATGTTTTATATAGGAAGGGACCATGATAGGTACAATGAAAAGTGCATTGATTCTGAAGGTAGAAAACTATAAGGCTTAAAAAAACTCTAAAAATATAATTATTAATACTATTATATATGCTATGTCTTGCATGACCTTGAAAAATTTATAATCCATTTGAAAATACAGAAGCTATATGCACACAGAACACACATGATTTCAAATCAGTAATGAAAGTAAGTTGGATGTCCAGCATAGAATGATGATAGTGCAACAGATTTTTCATTTCATATCTTGGGAAAGGAATGTCTTTCTCATGTAATGAGAAAATGAGGTTGGTGGAATGGAGAAAATTTTTAATGTGGATCAAAATTTTGGGTTTAATATCAATTAATTAATCAGAAAACATTTATGCTTGTGCTAAGCTCAAGCATCAGGGATATAAAAAGAGGTAAAAGATAGTTCCTATCCTCAAGGAGTTTACAATTTAATGGTGGTTATAACATGCTAACAAATATATAAAAACAAGATATATATGGGATAAAGAGAAGGCAATTAATAGAAAAGAGAAATTAAAAGGCAAAAAATAATTTAGAAATACATTTTGCAAGAGATTACAACATTCATGATAAGAGGCTCTGCATCTACACAAAGGAAGAAAGCCAGTCAGTTATTATATTTACTTGATTATTGTGAAGAAATTATTGACAGGAATGGATTTGTAACAGATTAAATTATTTATATTTTTTAACAGAGGAAGTCATTTATACTAGAAGATAACTATGGATACAGAACTGAAAGAAACTTCAGAAGCAATCTAGTCCAACCCCATAATTTTATGCATGAGGAAAGTCAGGTTGGTGAAGAAGGGAGGTAGTAAATGACCTGTGGAGAGTCAGACAAATGATATGCGTTAGAAGTGAGATTCCCACTTCATTCCTCAAACTTGAAGCCAAAGTACCTAATTATCTGTATTGCCTTTTGAAAGAAATCTTCTAAAGTAAAGTGTTGGTAAATACACAGAATCTTCTACAGCCAGTTGATGTTAAAGGTTTTTAAATCTGTTACAACAGGACATGTGCCCTTAAATTTTGAAGGAGCAGAAAGGTGGCACAGTGATAGAATACACAGGTAGGGAACCAAGACTTATTTCCCTAAATTCAAATTTGGCTTCAGACATTTACTAGTTGTGTGACCTTAGAAAAGTCATTTAATCCTATATATAAAATGAGCTGGAGAAGAAATGGCAAACCACTCTAATATATTTGCCTAGAAAACCCCAAATGAGGTCAGGAAGAGTCAGTTGGGACTGAACAAAAGGGAAAGGTAAAACAATGGATATTTATTGTGCCTGGGGTAAGGGTTTGGGGTATATCATTATAACATACACTGGATGACTGCACAGGGCTTCAGAAGCTGTAGATCAGTGCTTTTTTTGTTTTTTGTTTGTTTGTTTTTTACTTTTCAGAATATCAGAGTTCTATTAGGTGATCTTCAGCATCCCTTCCAGCTCTAATTATTTTCATGTTGAATCACTTCATGCCTGTTCTATTGCAGCAGCCTTCTGATTGGTCTTTTGCCTCAAGTATCTAGTCCGTCTTCACTAAGCTATCAAATTGATCTTCATAGGATATAAATCCAACACATCCCATTCCTACTTAATAAACATCAGGTGTTCCCTATCATTATTAGGGTTAAATATAAACCCACCTGGCACTCTAAAACCTTCACAACTTAGCTGCCTCTTTTTTTTTAATTAAAGCTTTTTATTTGCATAAAATACGTATGGGTAGCTCTTCAACATTGACCATTACAAAGCTTTCCGTTACAAATTTTCCCCCCTATTCCCCTCCCCTCCCCTAGATGGCAGGAAGTCTACTACATGTTAATTATATTAAAATATTTGACAAGTTGAATATATGTATACATGTTTCCATACTTATCTTGCTGTGCTAGAACAATCGTATCTACATGAACAAAATGATCTGATAAAGGAAACTCAATGCAAGCAATCATCAATATAGAGCATGAAAATGATATTTTGTAGTACACATCTCATGCCCCTCTCTCTGGGTGTACATGGCCTTTACTGAACATTTGGAACTGGTTTGAAGCATTTCATTGTTGAAGAGAGCCATGTCCATCAGGATTGATCATCATATAGTATTATTGTTGCTGTGTATAATGATCTCCTGGTTCTTCTCACTTCACTCAGCATCAGTACATTCAAGTCTCTCCAGGCCTCTCTGAAATTGTCCTGCTGGTCTTTTCTTATACAACAATAATATTCCATGACATTCATATACCATAATTTATTCAGCCATTCTCCAATTGATGGGCATCCATTCAGTTTCCAGTTTCTAGCCACTACAAAAAGGGCTGCCACAAACATTCTTGCACATGTGGGGCCCTTTCCTTCTTTTAAGATCTCTTTGGTATATAAGCCCAATAGAAACATTGCTGGGTCAAACAAAGGGTATGCACAGTTTGATAACTTTTTGAGCATAGTTCCAAATTGCTCTCCAGAATGGCTGGATCCGTTCACAGTTCCACCAATAATGTATGTGTCCCAGTTTTCCCACATCCCCTTCAACATTCATCATTATCTTTTCCTGTCATCTTTGCCAATCTGACAGGTGTGTAGTGGTACCTCAGAGTTGTCTTAATTTGCATTTCTCTGATCAATAGTGATTTGGAGCACCTTTTCATATGACTAGAAATGGTTTTAATTTCTTCATCTGAAAATTGTCTGTTCGTATCCTTTGACCATTTATCTATTGGAGAGTGGCTCAAATTCTTATAAATATGAGACAATTCTTTATATATTTTAGAGATGTGCCTCCTTTCTTTTCAATCTTCTTACACTTTACTCACCAACATATAGTCTGTGGTCCAGTGACATCAGCCTCCTTACTGTTCCCAGCATAAGACATTCCATCTCCTCACTCCCAAAATTTTCATTAGCTATCTCCCATGCCTCAAATTTTCTTCCTCCTGGTTTTCATCTTCCTGGTTTCCTTGGATTGTCTCATGTTTCAACTAAAATCTTACCTTCTACAAAAAAATCTTTCCAGAAATTCCTTGTCTCTTGTGCCTTGCCTTTGTTGATTATTTCCAATTTATACCACATATAAATGTAGTATAAATTGAAAATAATATATGTAGTAATATATATATACACATACATACATACATATATATATATTTATTTTGCACATAACTGTTTCCATGTTGTCTCCACTTTAGACTGTGAACTCCTTGAGAGCATGGATTTTCTTGCTTTTCTTTAGTATAGTATCTGACACACAGTAAGTCCATAATAGTTGTTTGTTGATATCCTCTTGATCTCTAAAACATTATTTATATGACTTGGCAAAGTTACAATCTCCCTCAAATATAATTTCATCATGTGTCAAATGAGAGAGTTGAGATGTCCTCTGATAGTTGTTCCGATTCTAAAAATATGATCTTACAAATGAATAGATTTATTCAGGAAAAGGCCATGGCAGCCATTAGTGTTTCCTTCAGATTAAAGCCAGCACATCATAAGATAAGAAGATGTAGGGTGATTGCAGCCATTCTTCCCTAGTCATTAATGGTAGCAGTAATTTTCTAATCAACTTGTATCTTATTTTCAGTCTCTCGGTTTCCTCAAAGTGTGGATGTGACTCAGGCTCACTATGACTGCTGAGAAGTATGCTGAGGAATCTTTTGTCCTCTTCTTGTTTTCTTTTTTTTCCCCAAAAATATATATCTTCACAAAACTCCTATCACTTATTAAGCATAGATAACAAGGGCTTTGGTAGCCAAAGGCACAACTTTTATTGGATACCTACCTCCCCATTTTGTGTCACTATACTCCAAGCCACAATCGAGGCCAAAGTTAAATTGATTACAATTCAATGTTGTTGAAAAAGGAATGCCCTGCTTCTCTCTTCATTATACAATAATTATATCAAGTGTATTATATACATAGATTAATTTTGTCTAAATACAAAGGGTCCTTGAACTCATTTAAGAAATAAAAAACAAATTATTACCAATTTTAAGCCAGTTGGAGAACAGTTACAAATAGCAATTCCTCTCACATTTTTGTGTAAATTTGTTCCTCCATAATATGGATTAAGATTCAAACCTCTGGACACAATTATGGTTGACCAGTAGGCTTTTTATCTGACAAATGACTGGGCTGACTTCAAAATCAGATCTCATAGCCTCTAGAGGACAATATACTGCTCTGGAGAAGCTTTTCAGCTCTGGATATTTCAGAGACAGTTTTTACAAAAGAAACACCTCAGGTGTACCGAAGCTTTGTGTAATGAAATCTTTCAGAGCAGGCAGAAAAAAATATAACTCTTTCCCATCTGGATTCAGTTGTCGGGAAGAGCACATTTAATTTCAAGTCAATCGCTTCTGTGCACATCAGCACTTAAGGGATTAAAGACAAGTCTAGTTTTGTTGCCTTAAATGTACTGTTATTGTTATCAATTCATGCAGCCTTGCAATAAGTTTTCAATAAATCTAAGATTAACTATTATTTTCTTACCTATAAATAAAATATAATCATCTTAAAAATCAATGAAGGGAAAACCATCAGATACATTAACCTGGCTCAGAATCCCTCCAGGCCCCCAATATGAAACACAGGGCTATGGATCTTTTATTTTATTGAGCTATATCTCTTTGTAAGGCAACCAGCAGGCAAAAGGAGAGGTGGGGAGGAATCAAATCTAAAAATCAAAGGCGAAGGTTGTTTTTGTTCTGGTAAACCACTGAGGTAGAGGAACATATTTTTTTTTTTTGCCCCAGAGGTTCATTTTTTCCCCACCTTAATTTGCAATCAGACTCAATAAAAAAGGACATTGCCTCTAGTCACTTGTCGGCTTTATTACCATCTCCACAGCCGACTTTTATCACTTCCAAATCCTTTCCTTTTAAAGTCACCTATGCAACCTTGCAATGTTATAAACACCTTTGGTTGTCTTCACCAACTGTCATTCAGTACCATCTGCTGTTACATTCTAAAAAGCAGTAATGCAGAGGGGTCAAGGCTGCTTTCTTTTAGGAAACTGAAGAATCTAGCCAAGTCATTTGGTGTTTCTTGGAACCCCTCTCCCCATCCTCCACTTCCACCCTCTAGCTTTACTATACCCAGGAGTCAACGTTTCCCTTGCCTTTCACTTGTGAATGTCCCTCAAAAGACACAAACTCCACAATAAGGTAACCCTGCAAAAATAATGTTTTATAGACAACCCATTATCAACTAACAGAAGGGGGTGATTAGTCATCTGCTCTACTTGAAATAGATCCAAAGGAATTTCAAGTCTGCCTCACACAGACATAAGAGCATTCAGCTCAGAATACCAGGACTAGAGCAAGCCCATAGGCCTTTCTTCAGGGTCTGATGGGCAGGAGCCAGAGCCATTCCAAGGACTCTATGGCACCCTGAGTAGCCAACAAGCATGCGGCTCTTTGATCCTGGGATGGGCAGCTCTCCCTCCCCACATGCTGCATTCAGTAGCTCTCTTCTCTACCATGGCCCCCTCTTAGACTATCAGCCCTTTTGTCCCCTCCTTGGAACAGGGCCAGCATGGGATCCTTTTTGTTTCTGCCTTCAGCAGCCAGGAACTTTGAAAGATTTCTAGCTTAAGGGAAAAGAAAAGGTTGGGTTCAAGGAAATTAAATCAAATCCTGGCTTCAGATAGGCTCTCTGAAGAAATATTCTTTTCCTATAATAGGAGCAGCATTTATCAGCATATCCCTCCTCATTCATTTTTAGTAGATCATTGCTAATTCATATTAAATGTATCCATATCTAATCACAAAGGAATTGTGATTTTCAAAGTAGAAGAGGCTTGGCCTGCCCTCCAGGCAACTTAAATTTAAGTTCAAGTTTGTTCCCCTATAAATAAAATATAATCATCTTAAAAATCAATGCGGGAAAACAATCAGAAACATTAACCCAACTTGAAATCCCTTTAGCCAGTTGTATAAATTCTACTCAACTGAGCCTTTTATTGAGCTATATGATTTTTTTTTGTATGGCAACTGACAGGGGAAAAAAATCCAATCTAAAATCAAAGACTGTGTTCTGGAAGCACGGAAGGAATGAGAACATGAGAGCAGAATTCGACCCGTTTTACTTTAAAAAATAAGTTTTGATGCTGAAAGCATAAGAAACAATGTTTTTTTGTTTTGTTTTGGTTTGGTTTGGTTTTTTTTTTAATGTGCTACTAGAAAGAGACTGGTCTTGGTTTAGCTTCTTCATTTCTTATGCCTTCCCATTAGCTATTTTTAAAAGTCTGGGCAGTCACTTTGAAAATTGTCAGTTTTCTTCCGTAAGATCCAAAGGAATGGTTTTGGAAATACAAGCATGAAGTAAATATATCAAAACAAAAAGATTGGCGTTGGTGTAAATCAAAAAAAAAAAAAAAAGAAATGAGCTAATGAATGGCATCGTAGATATAAGCTTAATAATTGGAACTCTTTGTCTATGTGGTCATTTCCTGATCATTTCCCCTTTCCAAAAACTTTTAAGGAAGTTCACAACCAGGGAAGACATGAAAACTGTCTGAATAAGCTATCCTCAGTACTTGGCTTTTCCTCACTACCAATTTGTGGAATTCACAGCTTCCCCAGAAAACTCAAACCACCCCTCTATTTTTCACCCCCAAACATGTACCATACTCTCATATATCTTTGTGCTGTCCTCAGAGACTTAGTAATGAAACTGATGTATTCTCTTGTTTCTTCTTTAAAAAGAAACTCCTCTTTGTCCTCAAAAACTCAATTCAAATTTTACCTCTTATATGAAAGTCTTCCCTGATTGTCCCAATTAGTAATGATCCACCTTCTCCCTCAGAATTCATATGCCACTTTGTTTTTTCAATTCTCTAATGCAGTTATGATGTAATACTATATATTTCAGCCAGGAGTACACTGCTAAATGTTTAACAGACAACTCTCTGACTAGGTATATGCATATATATATATATATATATATATATATATGTATGTGTGTGTATATACTTGCATTTATATATATATATATATACTTGCATTTATATATAAATATTACATATGTACATGCATGATACACCTTTAAGTTTAATCTGCATTTTTAATGTTTTTTCCATGACTTCTTAGTTCTAGATAATCAATAAAATAACAAATCAAGTTTGATTTGTGCCTTTTGTCAATTTCTGAGATGAACATGTCAACAATTGGTTTTCATGAGTAGGTTTGAAGTAGCTCCAGCATTCCCTTGAATCAAGATTGGTATCTTCTCCCCATTCCAGACTATATGCACTTTTAGGATGGGTGGTCTACCTTGCCCATAATTTGAATTACTCCCCTGCATTAAGATCTATGCTCAGCCCAATGTGATGGCTGATAAATACTTGTTAATTTCTTAGGATCACATGAGGCTAACAGAAAGCCAGTAGGGTGAATCAGTTGTCCTTCCTTTTGGGCAGAAATAGAGATAGTGAACAAATACTTTAGAGTGCATTACATTTTTATTAAATTATTTGACAACAAATGCAAGTTAATGAATACATGAATGGCCAGCTATATCAAACCTATTAAAATATGTGCTTATTGTAACCTATCTTAATTTTTCAAAGGTAGTTATTATTAAAATAGAGGGGATTTCATAGAACAAAACCTAAGAATAGATGGGAAAAAATGGGAAGTCAGTCAGTTGGAAAATGGGAAAACAAAAATTACTCTAGGAGAATGACCTCAACAAAAAGCCACCATTCTTTGCCAACTATAGGGGATATATAATTGGAAGAGATAATACAAGGAAGGGGAAAACTGTGACCGCTTCAGGACACCCTTAGGACCTTACTGTCCTAAAACACAAATGCAGCATGATACAATTGATAAAGTTCTGGGACTCAGAGTCTGGAAAATTGGGTTCGAATGTTGGCAATGAATTAATCAGTTAGCCTCCATGTACAGCAAACATTCTTAAGTTCTAATATTCATGACACAGTCTTCCATTTTATCTAGTTCTTGACAAAGAAGAAAATTCAACATTTATATAAAATATCTGAGAAAAGTATTGGCTTTGGAATCCCAGGATTTAAGTTCTAATCTTAGTCCAATGCCTTCTTGCCTGTGTTAATTTGGGTAAGCCAGTTGAAGTTTCTGATCCTCAGATCTATCATCTATAAAATAAAAGGTCATTGAATGAGATGATCCCTACAATCCCATCCAACTTTAAATTGGGGTCTTTAAATTGGGATACTTGGAATAAATCTCAAAGGCCATTTAGTCCAACTTCCTTTTTTTTTTTTTTTTTTGCAAATGAAGAAATTGAGTCCCTTACAGGCTAGATGATTTATCTAAGGTCACAAAAGCAGAGGTGGATTTTGAATCCATCTGACTTCAACCTGGCAATTTTGCCACTGTCACTGCCTCCCCAAAATTCAATTTCCTCCTTCAAACCAGAGACAAACTATCCACTTAAGGGTAGGTTGTGATTTCCAATGTGTATTAGTGGACAATTTCCATACCAGGAGCTATCCACTTTGGAAAATTGCAGAGCCTTTGCTTATTTGATATAGCACATAGATAATAAAAATCAGTATACCTCTTTTACCAGTTCCACAAATATGTGCATATCTATAATCTCTTAGGTATTGAATGATCTTCATATACCAGAGACTGTAGCAGACCATACAACAATCAGTATTATAGCTTATAAGTAGAAAAGGTAAAAAATCTTACTCTACACACATACACGCAAATATGCACAGGCAAACACACACACAATACAAGCAATGATTCTAGAGATGCCCTTATAAACAGAAGGGTAGCTTGCCTCCTACATTTGAATAAGAAAACTAGAGTCAATATATGAGAAAATAATTGCTCCCATTTTATCCGAAATGAATGTCTAATTCTTAAAGCTATTTATATTTTCTTTTCATTTAAAAATCTATGAACCAAAATAAGATTAACTCCAAGAAAGACAAATGTAAGTTGGGAAATTAGGCTGTTGAAATAATTTACAATTAAGTGGTTATAAGTGAGAGGCTTTCAATATTTTAACACCAACACAAACGGTTGAGAACAATTAGTTAGCCTTTTTAAATCCTTCACAATATTTAACATCAATTTCCAGAGATTTGTGAGGAACTTTAACAATACCAATCTCTAGACATTTCTGAGAATTGCAAAGTTGAATCTATGTCCCCCTAAAATTAAAGGTGTGGCATAATTGCAAAGGATTTGTATAGTTCCTAGTGGACCAGAAAAATGCCAAATTTTAACAGCATTCTTCAGGATGAAGAATAATCATCAACCTTAATGATGCCTAAATGATGGAGCAGAAAATTAAAAAAAAATAGAGACCAAGTGCTTTCATTTTCTTTTTCCCTGGTGCTGACTTTCCCCTAATGTTCATGGTATAGTCTTCCATTTAACTAGTTCTTCACAAAGAAGAAAATTCAACATTTATATAAAATATCTGAGCTTAAGAATAGTTGGTCAGCCAAATTAGGTTAAAGGAATAAAATAATTTCACTATCCATCATGGAACAAATTAACACATATCCAAGAGCAATCCTACAATACAGAAAATTTCTCCCTAAATTAACTAGCATTCCATACTTTTATAATACCACCTGCCTGCAAAATCATCCTAATTCAGTCACCCTATTGGGTCCAATGGGACCTCAGATAACTTTATATTCTTGGTGGGTTTTTTGTTTGTTTGTTTTTGTTTTTTTTTTTTATCATTCTGTCAATAACATAAACCTGTACTTACTTTTAGACGGTTTTTCTATTTTCCAAAGTATATTAACTTGGTGGATTAAGTAATACTCAAGTCTGAATTACACAGTGCTAGAAATGATTCATATAAGATGCTTATTGAAAGATACAAAAAACCAAATGAAAGTAAGAAGCTTTTCATGTTCCAGACTGGAACAGCCATTCCTTAGTCTCAGCTATCTGTGTAGTGATATAGACCATGGACTCCATTAGTGAAATACACAGGAATAATCTAAAATCTCTCAGGGAAAAGATTTTTAAACTTCAAAAAATATTTGAATGGAAGAATATTGGCATAGTGTTCTTAATATCATATATAATAGGGGCAGCTAGGTGGCACAGTGGAGAGAGCACCAGTCCTGAAGTCAGGAAGACCTGAGTTCAAATCTAATCTCAGACACTTAACACCTCCTATCTGTATGACCCTGGGCAAGTCACTTAATCCCAATTGCCTCAGCAAAAAAAAAAAATCATATATAACATATATATGTTTATACATGTGTATATGTATATATATATATATATGTCTTTGGGTTTTATATCACATTTATTTCTAAATATATCCTTCTCAACTTCCTTATAATAAAAAAAGAAAGAGGGAAAAAAGCAGTTCAGTAAAACAATTTATCAACCAAGTTTGACTGAATATGAAATGTTCTATAGCGGTTATTCTCCATCTGTCCAACTAGTAGAGGAAAATACTAAGTTGGTAAATTAGATATATACAGTATTCCATTTTGATCTTCTGGTTTCTGCATTTATATATTTGCATTCACTCTATTTATTACTTTCCTTATTGTTTACTTCATTCTGTATCAGTTAATATAAATCTTCCTATACTTTTCTGAATTCTTCATATTCATGATTTCTTAACAGTACAATAGCATCCTTTTACAGTTATGTACCACAATTGCTTTACATATTCCCACATTACTATGGCAATTACTTTGTTTCTATTATAATTGCAAGCAAAATATCTAAAGGAAAATGGAGAGCTGAAAGAAATTTTTAAAATGAAGTGTAAAATATCTCTAGAAGAGATCTGTAGGAACTGAGAATGACTAGTGGATGTCTGCTATCACCACTACTACCTTATGTCATATTTCCCTGAAAAAAGAAAATAGTGTATATATACACAGAGAAGAACACAAAAACAAAACTCTATAAGAAATCATGACTTTCTGTCATACTATATGATTTTTGAAATTATTTTTAAAATGCTATGTATTTATTTTAAAATAATACTCTTTTTGATTTTTTCTGTATTCTTATATGTACTTTTTTAATGATACAATGATCCTCTTCTTTGGCATAAGTATTATTAACCCAGCTTTCCTCCTCATAATGGTGATTTTTTCAGCAGTTGTCAATTCAGCAATATGTGAAAATTATTCCTAATACCTCCCCTTTTCAAAATCTTCTCTGTGATAGCTTTAGAAGAAATGTCTTAACCTAGTGAAGTACATTGAATAAGTGAAAATTTTTAAGTGAAGAACAATTTAAAATTAATACATTGGCATTCCAAGAGTCACAAATATACTTGAAAAATTCATAACCCATAGATTAACATTAATTAGTAGCATGAGTATAGGCCTTGATTGCTTTATATATTAATTGAGGGTATCATATTGAATGACTTCTGGTTTGAGTTTATGGCTGTCAAATTCTATTAATAACATTTGTAAAATCTTAGAAAGCATATCTAATAATAAAAATATTTTTAAATGAAAAAATATAACATGCAGTTGTGGCAAGTTCAACCCAAGCTATTTAAATAAGTTATTGACATCTTACAAATGGATAAAACAACTGACATCAGCACAGTTGATAATCAATTCTTTTTTAAAAAACCTATTTTATTAAAGTCAGACCTAGTCAATTGGAAAAACATCAAGTGTTCATGGGTATGCCAAGCGAATATAATAAAAATGACAATACTACCCAAACTAATTTACTTATTTAGTGCTATACCAATCAAATTATTTTACAGATCTAGAAAAAATAGTAGCAAAGTTCATTTAGAAGAATAAAAGGTCAAGAATTTCAAGGGAATCAATGAAAAAAAAGGCTGATGAAGGTGGCTTTGCTGTACCAGATCTAAAACTATATTATAAAGCAGCGGTCATCAAAACCATTTGGTACTGGCTAAGAAATAGAGTAGTCGATCAGTGGCATAGATAGAATCACAGGAAAAATTAGGCAATAACTATAGCAATTTAGTTTTTGATAAACCCAAAGACTCCAGCTTCTGGGATAAGTACTCACTATTTGACAAAAACTGCTGGGAAAGTTGGAAACTAGTGTGGAAGAAATTAGGGCTAACACCACATACCAAGATAAGATCTAAATGGGTTCATGATTTGGATATAAAGAGTGATATTATAAGTAAATTAGAGGAACATAGGATAGTTTACATCTCAGACCTGTGGAGATGGAATAAATTTATGTCCAAAGAAGAACTGGAACTATTAATTGAACACCAGATAGATAATTTTGACAGTATTAAGTTAAAAAGTTTTTATACAAACAAAACTAATGCAGACAAGATTAGGAAGGAAGCAATAAATTGGGAAATCATCTTTACATTTAAGGGTTCTGATAAAGGCCTCATTTCTAAAATATATAGAGAATTGTCTCATATTTATAAGAATTCAAGCTACTCTCCAGTCGATAAATGGTCAAAGGATATGAACAAACTTTTTCAGATGATGAAATTAAAACTATTTGTAGTCATATGAAAAGGTGCTCCAAATCACTATTGATCAGAGAAAAGCAAATTAAGACAACTCTCAGGTACCACTACAAACCTGTCAGATTGGCTAAGATGACAGGAAAAAATAATGATGAATGTTGGAAGGGATGTGGGAAAGCTGGGACACTGATACACAGTTCACTGGAACTGTGAACGGATCCAGCCATTCTGGAGAGCAATTTGGAACTATGCTCAAAAAGTGATCAAACTGTGCATACCTTTTGACCCAGCAGTGTTTCTATTGGGCTTATATCCCAAAGAAGTCTTAAAGGAAGGAAAAGGACCCACATGTGCAAGAATGTTTTTGGCAGCCCTTTTTGTAGTGGCTAGAAACTGGAAACTAAATGGATGCCCATCAATTGGAGAATGGCTGAATAAATTATGGTATATGAATGTCATGGAATATTATTGTTGTATAAGAAAAGACCAGCAGGATAATTTCAGAGAGGCCTGGAGAGACTTACATGGACTGATGCTGAGTGAAGTGAGCAGAACCAGGAGATCATTATACACGGCAACAACAGTAATATATGATGATCTGCTTTGATGGATATGGCTCTCTTCAACAATGAAATGTTTCAAACCAGTTCCAATTGTTCAGTCAAGAAAGCCATATACACCCAGAGAGAGGGATATGAAATGTGGGCCACAACATAACATTTCCATGCTCTCTATTGATGTTTGCTTGCATTGTGTTTCTTTTCTATGATTTTTTTTGTAGATACGATTTTTCTTGCACAACAATGATAAGTGTGGAAATATGTATACATATATTCGATTTGTCAAATACTTTAACATAATTAACATGTAGTGGATTTCCTGCCATCTAGGGAAGGGGTGGGGAGTAGGGGGGAAAAATTTGTAACAGAAAGCTTTGTAAGGGTCAGTGTTGAAGAATTACCCATACATATGTTTTGCAAATAAAAAGTTTTAATAAAAAAAAACCTATTTTATTTATCTTGCTAAATATTTTATATTTTTTAAAAATTTTGAGTTTCTAATTCTTTTCTTACATCCTTTTTCCTTTCCTCTCCTTAAGAAGATAAGCAATTTTATTTTCTTTATACTATATGATATAATGCAAAGCACATTTCCATATTAGCCATGCTGCAAAAAAAGCATAAAATAAAACTATAAAAATAAAGTGTTTTGTTTTTTTTAAAAAAGGATGCTTCAATCTGCATTTAGAATTTTTCAATTTTCTCTCTGGAGGTGAATTGCATTATTCATCATGGGTCCTTCAGAACTGTCTTGGATCATTGTCTTGATCAGTCAGGGTTAACCCAAATCATTAAGAAGCAATAGAGAAAAACATAAGTTTACAGAATGCTTGGCAACAGACTGGATTAAGTCAAATCATTTTTTAAATAAAATTTAATGATGAAACCACAAAAAAGAAAAAGAAATGGGAAAAAAGAAATCTAAAAAAAAGATTTGTCAAAATTTCTATAACAAATGATTTCTCCATCAGTTAGAGTGGAACTATTACTTTTGGACTCAACTGTCAGTCCTCAATTTGTTATAATGAAAAAGTAGAAATTATATGAAAGAAAATAGAGAAAGAGCAGATACATTAGACAAGCATATACTTTTTTGTTTACCTACTGTTTTAGATCACCCATACTATAGTTTCTTTCCATTACTGTGAATAATTAAATGTTTATTTTGTTTCCAAAGAGACAAGCATTGTTAGGAGCTGAATTGGAGAAAGAATCTATGTGCTCTCATTTTTGCCCTGACATGTTGTGAGAGTTGGATGGTAGCATATATCCTTTGATTTCCTTGAAAATGGAAAAATCTATCTTACAAAAACTTCTAGCTATATCTCTATTAGAAAAAGTTGGGTGGTCAAAGAAGCAAATGAGGCAATATTATGCTGACAGTTACTCAATTATTCAACCTGAATTAACATTCTGACACAAATATTGCAAAAGTTTTCTGCTAATTAGTGTTATTTTCAGTCCCAGGAAAACAACAACAACAACTAAAATACAAAGTAATAACATGTTGCCATTTAGGATACTTTGCATCATATAAAAGCCTTAGAGTTATCTTCTAAGATCATATTAAAAAAAAATAATAATGTTGGCACTCTCCCCCACCCTTTCTGCCTACTCTTGAGATTCTTGGGCAAAAGAGTCTCTTTGTCATTTTGCAAAGTTCTATATTTACATAAATTAGCATGTTATGTTAATTTGTTATATCTTTGCTCCAGGTAGGTGAAAAACATTCCAGATGCGCCCAGCTTTCAGCAAACCTAATTTACAAAAGTCTGAAATTATTTGCATTGATAGGATCTAGGATAGGGTTCCTTTAAATAGTAAGCATTCCAGATTGAGTAATGATATAAAAATTAATAGAGTTTATCAAAATTCAACTTTGGTCTGTTGATTAGGAAGACTGCCCTTTCATAAATCAAATTTTCATCATCCCTGCCATATTCTTATCAATCAGCAAAATATTTCAGTGCTTTCAAGCATATGTGAATATACTCCATTATAGTCCATTTTGTACCCATTCACACTTCATTCTGCCTGATTCCTATCCATCTGTTCCCATAAAGCTTCCAAAGAAGAATAACATTATAGCTTTAGACAATTTAACATTAGGTTCTCCATCTCTTGCTCATTATCTTTTTTTTCTAATTATGCATTTTGTAGGGAATCTTTTATTTTACTCCAATTCAAATCATCATTAGCAAGATAACAATCATGCATCTCTCCTCCTTTAGGTGACCCACAATTTTTATTTTTCAGAGTTTGTAATTTGTCATAATTCACACACACATACAAATATACACATTATATATATATGTATGTAGATATAGATATAGATATATATGAAGAGAGAAAGAGAGAGAGAGAGAGAGAGAGAGAGAAAGAGAGAGAGAGAGCATCGTCAGGATAATATTGTAGTTAAAAATATGAGTTTATGTGTCAGGGAGAAACTTGCACCCATCACTAAAATTACTGAATTATGTCCCAAATAATATCCAATGAAGTATCTCAAAATGGAAGTTTTATATTAGAGTAAAGCTATTAATAAATTAGGGAAAGGCCTACGTAATTTCCCATATTCAGTGCAAACTATCTTCCTGGTCGATTTTAGATACAATTCTTTCTCCATCTTCAGTGACTGGCTAAAATGGATTCATTCAATAAACTACTCTTCTATCTACATATCACAGTTTGAGCAATTTGAAGTCTTCATCTATCTGATTTTACCTCTGAGGATTGTTAGAGAAAACTCTTTTAAATGGAGATGTCATTAAGAAAACCTTGTGGCTTTCTGAAGTTGGATAAAATCATTATGGCATCCATGAACAACAATATCTGGAAAATATTACTCAACTGATATTAAAAATCAACATATTTGATGAAATCACTTTGTTCTTTTTTTAATTAATATTATTATTGTTGAATAGGCATTTCTAAAATTTAGAAACTTTGTATTAAATTACAACATTGATTACATCACTTTTTAACATTTTAATTTAGTTTTAAGCTCATGGTTCTTTTCAGCAATGAGGTGATTCAGGCCAATTCCAGTAGACTTGTGATGGAGAGAGCCATCTGCATCCAGAGAGAGGACAATGGATCACAACAGGGTATTTTCACTTTTCTTGTTGTTTGCTTCCTTTTTTTCTCATTTTTTCCATTTTTGATCAGATTTTTCTTGTGCAGCATGATATGTTTAAAAGAATTGCATGTGTTAGGCCTATATTGGGTTACTTGCTGTCCAGGGGAGGGAAAAGAGGAAGAGGGAGGGAGAATAATTTAGAACACAAGGTTTTGCAAGGGTGAATGTTGAAAGCTATCTTTGCATCTATTTTAAAAAATGAAAAGCTATTATTATAAAAAAAAACAAAATAGAGTTTTAAGTTGCATATTCTATCTCTCCTACTCTTTCTCTCATCCCACCCTTTCTGAGATGGTAAGTAATAAGACATAGGTTATACATGTGCAATTATGTAAAACATTCCCCTAATAGTAATTTTGTATAAGGACTCAAATAAAAGAAAAAAAATGAAAGAAAGAACATGAAATATAACATGTTTTAGTCTATATCCAATCAACATCAGTTCTTTCTCTGGAGGTGGCTAATATGCTTCGTCTAATAGTATTTTGGAACTATCTTGGATCATTGCAGTGCTGAGAATAGGTAAATAATTCACAATTCTTTATTAAACAATATACGTGTACAATGTTCTCTTGTTCATTATGCAACACATGTAAGCATTTCCAGATTTTTCTGAAATAAGTCTGCTTAGTTTTTTTTTTCAAAAAAAAATTTCCTCAGGTTCCTGCTTTTCTTTTAATTCTGTTTTAATTGGTTTTGTTTGTGCAAAACTTTTTAAATTTTATGTAATCAAAATGATCTCTTTTACATTTTACAATGTTTCTACATTTCCTTTTCTCCTTAATTTTTGCTTTATCTATAAATCTGACAGATAAACTATTTCATATTTTCTTAATTTGCTTATGGTATCACTCTTTATGTGAAATTACATATTCATTTTGACCTTATCTTGTTATCCAATGTGATATGTTGATCTATATCTAATTTCTGCAATACTGTTTTCCAGTTTGCCCAGCAGTTTTGTTAAATAATGAGTTTTTGTTCCAAAAAACCATCTGGATCTTTTGGATTTATGAAACACTAGATTACGTTGGTCATTTACTGTGATATAATCTGAACCTAATCTATTGTGTTCTTCCTCCACTCTATTTCTTACTCAGTGTCAGATTGTTTTGATGCTTATCACTTTTTAATAGTTTGACATCCGGTACAGCTTGAGTACTTTACAATTTCTTACACTGATTCCCTTGAGCTGTTGTTCTTCCAGATGAATTTGGTTAATTTTCTAGCTCTATAAAATAAGTTCTTGATTTATATGACGCTGATTAAATTGATTAGGTAGAATTGTCATTTTTATTATATTGGCTTATCCTACCCATTAAATAAATAAATAAATAGAAATTAATATTTTCCCAATTGTTTAGATCTGACTTTATATGTGTGAAAAGTATTTTACACTTGTGTTCATTTAATTCTTGATTTTATCTTGACAAGTAGATTCCCAACTATTTTATACTATTTAAAGTTATTTTAAATAGAATTTCCCTTTCTTGCTGCTGCACTTTGTTGGAAATATATAGGAATGATGGTGATTTATGTAAATTTATTTTTATGACAATAAATTAAACAATCAAAATGAAATGAGTGAATATCTACACATATTCTGACTAATTGCTCTTATAGTAATAAAATTAAAAGTTATAAATATTATCTTGCCACATATAAGAAAACAGCTTAACTTTGCTGAATTTCTTTGTTTTGTTTTGTTTTGCTGAAGCAGTTGGAGTTAAGTGACTTGCCCAAGGTCACACAGCTAGGAAGTGTTAAGTGCCTGAGGCCAAATTTGAACTCAAGTCCTCTTGACTTAAGGACTAGTGCTCTATCTACTGCAATACCTACCTGCCCCCTTGCCGAATTTCTTATTTTTCCCTAAAGTCTTGTCTTTGGAGGTCAATTTTTTTATTCGGCTCTGTTTTTTTTAAACTAGAAATGTTTGAAAGTTCTCTATTTTTTCTTGAAAGATTATATTCAATTTTGCTGGATAGCTGATTCTTGATTATATTCTTAACTCCTTTATTCTTCAGTGTATCATATTCCAAGCCTTTGGTTCTTTAATGTAGAAGCTGCCAAATTCTGTGTAATTTTGACTATAATTCCATGATATTTGAATTGGGTTTTTTTTTTTGGCTCCTTGAAATATTTTCTCCTTGATCTGTGAGCTCTGGAATTTGAGTACTATGGTACTGGGAGTTTTCATTTTGGGATCTTTTTTAGGTGACGAATTCTTTCAAATTCCATTTTTGCCCTAATATATATTCTAATATATGATTGGTAATTATTTTGAAAGATGTTGTCTAGGCTTTTTTTTTAATCATGGATTTCAAATTGGTGAATGATTCTTATATTTTCTCTCCTGGATCTATTTTGGGTCATTTGCTTTTCCAATGAGAAATTTCATATTTTCTTCTTTTTCTTTTAATTTTGTTTTATCATATCTTGATGTCTCATAGAGTCATAAGCTTATAAGTATTCAATTCTAATTGTTTAAGGAATTCTTTTCCTCAGTGAGCTTTTGTACTTCCTTTTCCATTTGGCCAATTTTATTTTTTAGGAAATTATTTTTCTCAGTAAATTTTTGTTTATCTTTTCCATGATAGGAGTGAGTCTTTTTTTCATGATTTTCTTGTATCACTCTCATTTCTTTGCTCTCCAAAATGGTTGGATCCATTTGCAATTCCATCAACAATGTATTAGTGTCTCAGTTTTCCCACAACTCCTCCAATATCCATCATTATCTTTTCTTGTCATCTTAGCCAATCTGAGAGGTGTGTAGTGGTATCTCAGAGTTGTCTTAATTTGCATTTCTCTGATCAATAATGATTTAGAGCACCTTTTAATGTGACTAGAAATGGTTTCAATGTCTTTATCTGAAAATTGTCTGTTCATATCCTTTGATTATTTACCAATTGGAGAATGGCTTGAATTCTTATAAATTTGAGTCAATTCTCTATATAATTTAGAAATGAAGCCTTTATCAGAACCACTGAATGTAAAAAATGTTTTCCCAGTTTATTGCTGCCTTTCTAATTTTGTCTGCATTAGTTTTGTTTGTACAAAAACTTTCTAACTTAATATAATCAAAATTATCTCTTTTGTGATCAGTAATGATCTCCAGTTCTTCTTTGGTCACAAATTCCTTTCTTCTCCACAGATCTGAGAGGTAAACTATCCCATGTTTTTTCTAATGTGTTCATAACATCATTCTTTATGTCTAGATCATGAACCCATTTAGACCTTATCTTGGTATACAGTGTTAGGTGTGGGTCAATGCCCAGTTTCTGCCATAGTAGTTTCCAATTTTCCCAGCAGTTTTTATCAAATAGTGAATTGTTATCCCAAAAGCTGGGATTTTTGGGTTTGTCAAACACTAGATTACCATAGTCATCGACTATTTTGTCCTATGAACCTATTCCACTGATTGACTACTCTATTTCCTAGCCAGTACCCAATGGTGTTGATGACCACTGCTTTATAATATAGTTTTGAATCTGCTATAGCTAGGCTACTTCATTTGCATTTTTTTCATTAATTCCCTTGAAATTCTTTACCTTTTTTTTCTTCCAGATGAATTTTGTTATTTTTTTTCTAGATCTGTAAAATAATTTCTTGGGAGTTTGATTGGAATAACATTAAATAAATAGATCAATTTAGGTAATACTGTCATTTTTATTATATTTGCTCAACCTTTCCAAGAGCACTTGATATTTTTCCAATTATTTAGATCTGACTTTATTTGGGTGGAAAGTGTTTTGTAGTTGTGTTCATATAGTTCCTGATTTTCCCTTGGCAGATAGATTCCCAAATATTTTATACTATCAACAGTTATTTTGAAGAAATTGCTCTTTGTATCTCTTGCTGCTGGACTTTGTTGGTGATGTATAAAAATGCTGATGATTTATGTGGATTTATTTTGTATCTTGCAACTTTGCTAAAGTTGTGAATTGTTTCTAGTAGTTTTTTAGTTGATTCTCTAGGGGACTCTACATATGCCATCATATCATCTGCAAAGAGTAATAATTTGGTTTCCTCATTGCTTACTCCAATTCCTTTAATCTCTTTTTCTTCTCATTGCCAAAATTAAAATTTCTAATACAATATCGAATAGTAATGGTGATAGTGGGCAATCTTGTTTCACCCCTGATCTTATTAGGAATGTTTCTAGTTTATCCCCATTATATATGATGCTTGCTATGTTTTTTAAATAGATGCTACTGGTTATTTTAAGGAAAAGTCCATTTATTCCTATATTCTCTAGTGTTTTTAATAGGAAGGGGTGTTGGATCTTATCAAATACCTTTTCTGCATCTATTGAAATAATCATATAATTTTTGTTAGGTTGGTTACTGATACAGCCAATTATGCCAATAGTTTTCCTAATATTAAACCATCCCTGCATTCCAAGTATAAATCCTACTTGGCCATTGTGTATTAGCCTAGGGATGATTTTCTGTAATCGCTTTGCTAATACTTTATTTAAGATTATTGCATCAATATTCATGAGGGAAATTAGTCTATAATTTTCTTTCTCTGTTTTCATTGTACCTGGTTTAAATATCAATTACCATGTCTGTGTCATATAAAGAATTTGATAGGAGTCCTTTCCCTATTATTTCAAATAGTTTTCCTAGTATTGTAGTTAATTGTTCTTTGAATGTTCGGTAGAATTCACATGTAAATCCATCTGGCTCTGGAGATTTTTTCTTAGGAAGCTGATTAATAGCTTGTTCTATTTCTTTTTTCTAAAATGGGACACTTCCGGGGTGGAGCCATGGTGGCGGAGATCAGACAGGAGTCTCTGTAACCTCCTCTAACCTCCCCTCAAACCAACAACATATGAAGCCTCTAGACTGATTCTGAAGCAAAAAAATCCACAATATCTGGAGAACAACACGATTCTAGAAGAAGATACTCTGGAAGAACCTCAAAACAGGTCTGTTTTAATTGGGCAGGGGGGTGGTCTACTGAACCCAGATTGAAGCGCAGGGAGACCGGGGCAGGGAGCTGGAACAGGAGTCGGAACAGGAGTGGGAGTGTTGTGCTTTTCACACACCTGGGAGTCTTCTTCGGGCCTCTTGGAACAATTTGTCCTGATTGTGGGCAGGTGGTTTGGAGGGTCTGCCTTTTGAGGGTGATAGATTGTGAACCACTGAACCCCTGATGAGCATCGTAACTAGCTGCCATTACACAGCACGTTAAAGCAATCAATCAAACAACAGGACTGATAAGCACCAGAAATAATTCAATCAGGGGAGCTTCCCAGTACCTGAAATAATTCAATCAGCAGAACCACCCCAGGGTGAACTAAAGCAGAACTGCCCAGCCCCTGACATAATTCAATCAGCAGAACTGCCCAGTTCCTGAAATAACTCAATCAGCAGAACTGCCCAGGGCAAATTAAAGCAGCTGTCCCACCTTTGCCCTAAACAGACCTCACACCTTTAAAAAAAATGAATAAAAAACCAAAAAGAGCTCTCACCATAGACAACTTTTATGGAGAAAGGGAAGAACAGACCTCAAATCCTGAGGCCCCTAAAGGTAAAGCAACTCCAGAAAAAGCCCCAAAGAGAGACATAAATTGGTCTCCATGTCACAAGGCTTTCTTTGAAGATTGCATAAAAAATCTTAAAAGAGAGTTAGAAGAAACATGGGGAAACAAAATGAGATCACTGCAAAATAAAATAGAAAAAATGGAAAAAGAATGCAATGAACAAAAAGATGTAATTGGTCAATTGCAAAAGGAACTAAAAACAGTAACTGAAGAAAATAAGACATTAAAAATTAGAATCGAACAATTGGAAATGAATGACTCATCAAGACTTCAAGAATCAGTCAAACAAAAACAAAAAAATGAAAAGATAGAGAAAAACATGAAATATCTCCTAGGAAAAACAACTGACCTGGAAAATAGATCTAGGAGAGATAATCTAAGGGCTTCCTGAAAGCCATGATGAAAAAAAGAACCTGGACACTATCTTCCAGGAAATCATAAAAGAAAACTGCCCTGATATTTTAGACCCAGAAGGCAAAATACTCCTTGAAACAATCCACCGATCACCTCCTGAAAGAAACCCAAAAATTAAGTCCCCCAGGAATATCGTGGCTAAATTCCAGAACTATCATACCAAGGAAAAGATATTACAAGAAGCCAGAAAGAAACAATTTAAATATCGGGGAGCTACAATTAGGATCACACAGGACCTAGCAGCTTCTACTTTGAAGGATCAAAGGGCCTGGAATCAGATATTCCGAAGGGCAAAGGAACTTGGATTACAGTTCAAGAATAAGTTATCCAGCTAGATTGGGCTTATCTTCCAGGGAAGAAGATGGTCATTCAATGATATAGGAGAATTTCACCTATTTCTACTGAAAAGACCAGAACTGAACAAAAATTTGATCTACAAACACAGAACACAAGAGAAATATAAAAAGGTAACAAGAAAAAATAACTCTTGAGAACTATATTTATGTTATAGATACTTATAGAATGAGGGTTGATTTTATGAATCTATTATTACATTATGATTATGATATGATTACTGTGATTTTATGATTATTATCATATGATTACTGTGATTTTATGATTATTATTATTTGATTATTGTGATTTTATGATTATTATGATATGATAAACTGAAAAAGAAATTAGAGGTAGAAAAGGGATAACACTGGAAGAAGAGGAAAAGGAGGTAAAATAAGGGAAATTACATCACATGTAGAGGCAAAGAAAACCTATAATGATTGAGGGGAGAAAAGGGAGGGGAATGAGAATTGGGTTAATCTCCATCTCATCAGATTTGGCTCAGAGGGAATAATAGACG